>SMSR01015492.1:0-10223 GCA_019453355.1 Ceratina japonica | reverse complement strand
CTCGTCCACCGAATCCACGCTCGGAAAGTCTTCCAGTTTTTCTTCAAGGATTCTTCCCTCAATTCAGGCGAATTCGCGAATCAGATAATACATGTATGAAAGAATATGTGAATAATTAAGATTAGGAGATCTTTTATTTATTTCGAGGTCGAAAACTTGCAGTTATTTATATCATTCATAAATTTTATTCAAGGGAAGTGCACGTTCCATCGCTAGGAAGTCGATAAGCNTGAATTCGATTAAGTTGTCTCGGTGATATAATTAACGATTTATTCAGATTTTATTCGATCATCCCAATAACATTAAATTCAGCCAATTTCCTACAATGTGGAATTTATTTTGATGTTATTTAGAGAATGTTTGGTTCATTAGAAAAATTGTCTCTAATAGGAAATTTATTTTATGTTGTAGGCATTGACTATTTGAATTCGATTAACAAGTCTCGGTGATATAATTAACGATTTATTCGATCATCCCAACAACGTTAAATTCAGCCAACTTCCTACAATGTGGAATTTATTTTGATGTTATTTAGAGAAAATTTGGTTGATTAGAAAAAGTGTTTCTAATAGGAAATTTATTTTATGTTGTAGGCATTGACTATTTGAATTCGATTAAGTTGTCTCGGTGATATAATTAACGATTTATTCAGATTTTATTCGATCATCCCAATAACATTAAATTCAGCCAATTTCCTACAATGTGGAATTTATTTTGATGTTATTTAGAGAATGTTTGGTTCATTAGAAAAATTGTCTCTAATAGGAAATTTATTTTATGTTGTAGGCATTGACTATTTGAATTCGATTAACAAGTCTCGGTGATATAATTAACGATTTATTCGATCATCCCAACAACGTTAAATTCAGCCAACTTCCTACAATGTGGAATTTATTTTGATGTTATTTAGAGAAAATTTGGTTGATTAGAAAAAGTGTTTCTAATAGGAAATTTATTTTATGTTGTAGGCATTGACTATTTGAATTCGATTAAGTTGTCTCGGTGATATAATTAACGATTTATTCAGATTTTATTCGATCATCCCAATAACATTAAATTCAGCCAATTTCCTACAATGTGGAATTTATTTTGATGTTATTTAGAGAATGTTTGGTTCATTAGAAAAATTGTCTCTAATAGGAAATTTATTTTATGTTGTAGGCATTGACTATTTGAATTCGATTAACAAGTCTCGGTGATATAATTAACGATTTATTCGATCATCCCAACAACGTTAAATTCAGCCAACTTCCTACAATGTGGAATTTATTTTGATGTTATTTAGAGAAAATTTGGTTGATTAGAAAAAGTGTTTCTAATAGGAAATTTATTTTATGTTGTAGGCATTGACTATTTGAATTCGATTAAGTTGTCTCGGTGATATAATTAACGATTTATTCAGATTTTATTCGATCATCCCAATAACATTAAATTCAGCCAATTTCCTACAATGTGGAATTTATTTTGATGTTATTTAGAGAATGTTTGGTTCATTAGAAAAATTGTCTCTAATAGGAAATTTATTTTATGTTGTAGGCATTGACTATTTGAATTCGATTAACAAGTCTCGGTGATATAATTAACGATTTATTCGATCATCCCAACAACGTTAAATTCAGCCAACTTCCTACAATGTGGAATTTATTTTGATGTTATTTAGAGAAAATTTGGTTGATTAGAAAAAGTGTTTCTAATAGGAAATTTATTTTATGTTGTAGGCATTGACTATTTGAATTCGATTAAGTTGTCTCGGTGATATAATTAACGATTTATTCAGATTTTATTCGATCATCCCAATAACATTAAATTCAGCCAATTTCCTACAATGTGGAATTTATTTTGATGTTATTTAGAGAATGTTTGGTTCATTAGAAAAATTGTCTCTAATAGGAAATTTATTTTATGTTGTAGGCATTGACTATTTGAATTCGATTAACAAGTCTCGGTGATATAATTAACGATTTATTCGATCATCCCAACAACGTTAAATTCAGCCAACTTCCTACAATGTGGAATTTATTTTGATGTTATTTAGAGAAAATTTGGTTGATTAGAAAAAGTGTTTCTAATAGGAAATTTATTTTATGTTGTAGGCATTGACTATTTGAATTCGATTAAGTTGTCTCGGTGATATAATTAACGATTTATTCAGATTTTATTCGATCATCCCAATAACATTAAATTCAGCCAATTTCCTACAATGTGGAATTTATTTTGATGTTATTTAGAGAATGTTTGGTTCATTAGAAAAATTGTCTCTAATAGGAAATTTATTTTATGTTGTAGGCATTGACTATTTGAATTCGATTAACAAGTCTCGGTGATATAATTAACGATTTATTCGATCATCCCAACAACGTTAAATTCAGCCAACTTCCTACAATGTGGAATTTATTTTGATGTTATTTAGAGAAAATTTGGTTGATTAGAAAAAGTGTTTCTAATAGGAAATTTATTTTATGTTGTAGGCATTGACTATTTGAATTCGATTAAGTTGTCTCGGTGATATAATTAACGATTTATTCAGATTTTATTCGATCATCCCAATAACATTAAATTCAGCCAATTTCCTACAATGTGGAATTTATTTTGATGTTATTTAGAGAATGTTTGGTTCATTAGAAAAATTGTCTCTAATAGGAAATTTATTTTATGTTGTAGGCATTGACTATTTGAATTCGATTAACAAGTCTCGGTGATATAATTAACGATTTATTCGATCATCCCAACAACGTTAAATTCAGCCAACTTCCTACAATGTGGAATTTATTTTGATGTTATTTAGAGAAAATTTGGTTGATTAGAAAAAGTGTTTCTAATAGGAAATTTATTTTATGTTGTAGGCATTGACTATTTGAATTCGATTAAGTTGTCTCGGTGATATAATTAACGATTTATTCAGATTTTATTCGATCATCCCAATAACATTAAATTCAGCCAATTTCCTACAATGTGGAATTTATTTTGATGTTATTTAGAGAATGTTTGGTTCATTAGAAAAATTGTCTCTAATAGGAAATTTATTTTATGTTGTAGGCATTGACTATTTGAATTCGATTAACAAGTCTCGGTGATATAATTAACGATTTATTCGATCATCCCAACAACGTTAAATTCAGCCAACTTCCTACAATGTGGAATTTATTTTGATGTTATTTAGAGAAAATTTGGTTGATTAGAAAAAGTGTTTCTAATAGGAAATTTATTTTATGTTGTAGGCATTGACTATTTGAATTCGATTAAGTTGTCTCGGTGATATAATTAACGATTTATTCAGATTTTATTCGATCATCCCAATAACATTAAATTCAGCCAATTTCCTACAATGTGGAATTTATTTTGATGTTATTTAGAGAATGTTTGGTTCATTAGAAAAATTGTCTCTAATAGGAAATTTATTTTATGTTGTAGGCATTGACTATTTGAATTCGATTAACAAGTCTCGGTGATATAATTAACGATTTATTCGATCATCCCAACAACGTTAAATTCAGCCAACTTCCTACAATGTGGAATTTATTTTGATGTTATTTAGAGAAAATTTGGTTGATTAGAAAAAGTGTTTCTAATAGGAAATTTATTTTATGTTGTAGGCATTGACTATTTGAATTCGATTAAGTTGTCTCGGTGATATAATTAACGATTTATTCAGATTTTATTCGATCATCCCAATAACATTAAATTCAGCCAATTTCCTACAATGTGGAATTTATTTTGATGTTATTTAGAGAATGTTTGGTTCATTAGAAAAATTGTCTCTAATAGGAAATTTATTTTATGTTGTAGGCATTGACTATTTGAATTCGATTAACAAGTCTCGGTGATATAATTAACGATTTATTCGATCATCCCAACAACGTTAAATTCAGCCAACTTCCTACAATGTGGAATTTATTTTGATGTTATTTAGAGAAAATTTGGTTGATTAGAAAAAGTGTTTCTAATAGGAAATTTATTTTATGTTGTAGGCATTGACTATTTGAATTCGATTAAGTTGTCTCGGTGATATAATTAACGATTTATTCAGATTTTATTCGATCATCCCAATAACATTAAATTCAGCCAATTTCCTACAATGTGGAATTTATTTTGATGTTATTTAGAGAATGTTTGGTTCATTAGAAAAATTGTCTCTAATAGGAAATTTATTTTATGTTGTAGGCATTGACTATTTGAATTCGATTAACAAGTCTCGGTGATATAATTAACGATTTATTCGATCATCCCAACAACGTTAAATTCAGCCAACTTCCTACAATGTGGAATTTATTTTGATGTTATTTAGAGAAAATTTGGTTGATTAGAAAAAGTGTTTCTAATAGGAAATTTATTTTATGTTGTAGGCATTGACTATTTGAATTCGATTAAGTTGTCTCGGTGATATAATTAACGATTTATTCAGATTTTATTCGATCATCCCAATAACATTAAATTCAGCCAATTTCCTACAATGTGGAATTTATTTTGATGTTATTTAGAGAATGTTTGGTTCATTAGAAAAATTGTCTCTAATAGGAAATTTATTTTATGTTGTAGGCATTGACTATTTGAATTCGATTAACAAGTCTCGGTGATATAATTAACGATTTATTCGATCATCCCAACAACGTTAAATTCAGCCAACTTCCTACAATGTGGAATTTATTTTGATGTTATTTAGAGAAAATTTGGTTGATTAGAAAAAGTGTTTCTAATAGGAAATTTATTTTATGTTGTAGGCATTGACTATTTGAATTCGATTAAGTTGTCTCGGTGATATAATTAACGATTTATTCAGATTTTATTCGATCATCCCAATAACATTAAATTCAGCCAATTTCCTACAATGTGGAATTTATTTTGATGTTATTTAGAGAATGTTTGGTTCATTAGAAAAATTGTCTCTAATAGGAAATTTATTTTATGTTGTAGGCATTGACTATTTGAATTCGATTAACAAGTCTCGGTGATATAATTAACGATTTATTCGATCATCCCAACAACGTTAAATTCAGCCAACTTCCTACAATGTGGAATTTATTTTGATGTTATTTAGAGAAAATTTGGTTGATTAGAAAAAGTGTTTCTAATAGGAAATTTATTTTATGTTGTAGGCATTGACTATTTGAATTCGATTAAGTTGTCTCGGTGATATAATTAACGATTTATTCAGATTTTATTCGATCATCCCAATAACATTAAATTCAGCCAATTTCCTACAATGTGGAATTTATTTTGATGTTATTTAGAGAATGTTTGGTTCATTAGAAAAATTGTCTCTAATAGGAAATTTATTTTATGTTGTAGGCATTGACTATTTGAATTCGATTAACAAGTCTCGGTGATATAATTAACGATTTATTCGATCATCCCAACAACGTTAAATTCAGCCAACTTCCTACAATGTGGAATTTATTTTGATGTTATTTAGAGAAAATTTGGTTGATTAGAAAAAGTGTTTCTAATAGGAAATTTATTTTATGTTGTAGGCATTGACTATTTGAATTCGATTAAGTTGTCTCGGTGATATAATTAACGATTTATTCAGATTTTATTCGATCATCCCAATAACATTAAATTCAGCCAATTTCCTACAATGTGGAATTTATTTTGATGTTATTTAGAGAATGTTTGGTTCATTAGAAAAATTGTCTCTAATAGGAAATTTATTTTATGTTGTAGGCATTGACTATTTGAATTCGATTAACAAGTCTCGGTGATATAATTAACGATTTATTCGATCATCCCAACAACGTTAAATTCAGCCAACTTCCTACAATGTGGAATTTATTTTGATGTTATTTAGAGAAAATTTGGTTGATTAGAAAAAGTGTTTCTAATAGGAAATTTATTTTATGTTGTAGGCATTGACTATTTGAATTCGATTAAGTTGTCTCGGTGATATAATTAACGATTTATTCAGATTTTATTCGATCATCCCAATAACATTAAATTCAGCCAATTTCCTACAATGTGGAATTTATTTTGATGTTATTTAGAGAATGTTTGGTTCATTAGAAAAATTGTCTCTAATAGGAAATTTATTTTATGTTGTAGGCATTGACTATTTGAATTCGATTAACAAGTCTCGGTGATATAATTAACGATTTATTCGATCATCCCAACAACGTTAAATTCAGCCAACTTCCTACAATGTGGAATTTATTTTGATGTTATTTAGAGAAAATTTGGTTGATTAGAAAAAGTGTTTCTAATAGGAAATTTATTTTATGTTGTAGGCATTGACTATTTGAATTCGATTAAGTTGTCTCGGTGATATAATTAACGATTTATTCAGATTTTATTCGATCATCCCAATAACATTAAATTCAGCCAATTTCCTACAATGTGGAATTTATTTTGATGTTATTTAGAGAATGTTTGGTTCATTAGAAAAATTGTCTCTAATAGGAAATTTATTTTATGTTGTAGGCATTGACTATTTGAATTCGATTAACAAGTCTCGGTGATATAATTAACGATTTATTCGATCATCCCAACAACGTTAAATTCAGCCAACTTCCTACAATGTGGAATTTATTTTGATGTTATTTAGAGAAAATTTGGTTGATTAGAAAAAGTGTTTCTAATAGGAAATTTATTTTATGTTGTAGGCATTGACTATTTGAATTCGATTAAGTTGTCTCGGTGATATAATTAACGATTTATTCAGATTTTATTCGATCATCCCAATAACATTAAATTCAGCCAATTTCCTACAATGTGGAATTTATTTTGATGTTATTTAGAGAATGTTTGGTTCATTAGAAAAATTGTCTCTAATAGGAAATTTATTTTATGTTGTAGGCATTGACTATTTGAATTCGATTAACAAGTCTCGGTGATATAATTAACGATTTATTCGATCATCCCAACAACGTTAAATTCAGCCAACTTCCTACAATGTGGAATTTATTTTGATGTTATTTAGAGAAAATTTGGTTGATTAGAAAAAGTGTTTCTAATAGGAAATTTATTTTATGTTGTAGGCATTGACTATTTGAATTCGATTAAGTTGTCTCGGTGATATAATTAACGATTTATTCAGATTTTATTCGATCATCCCAATAACATTAAATTCAGCCAATTTCCTACAATGTGGAATTTATTTTGATGTTATTTAGAGAATGTTTGGTTCATTAGAAAAATTGTCTCTAATAGGAAATTTATTTTATGTTGTAGGCATTGACTATTTGAATTCGATTAACAAGTCTCGGTGATATAATTAACGATTTATTCGATCATCCCAACAACGTTAAATTCAGCCAACTTCCTACAATGTGGAATTTATTTTGATGTTATTTAGAGAAAATTTGGTTGATTAGAAAAAGTGTTTCTAATAGGAAATTTATTTTATGTTGTAGGCATTGACTATTTGAATTCGATTAAGTTGTCTCGGTGATATAATTAACGATTTATTCAGATTTTATTCGATCATCCCAATAACATTAAATTCAGCCAATTTCCTACAATGTGGAATTTATTTTGATGTTATTTAGAGAATGTTTGGTTCATTAGAAAAATTGTCTCTAATAGGAAATTTATTTTATGTTGTAGGCATTGACTATTTGAATTCGATTAACAAGTCTCGGTGATATAATTAACGATTTATTCGATCATCCCAACAACGTTAAATTCAGCCAACTTCCTACAATGTGGAATTTATTTTGATGTTATTTAGAGAAAATTTGGTTGATTAGAAAAAGTGTTTCTAATAGGAAATTTATTTTATGTTGTAGGCATTGACTATTTGAATTCGATTAAGTTGTCTCGGTGATATAATTAACGATTTATTCAGATTTTATTCGATCATCCCAATAACATTAAATTCAGCCAATTTCCTACAATGTGGAATTTATTTTGATGTTATTTAGAGAATGTTTGGTTCATTAGAAAAATTGTCTCTAATAGGAAATTTATTTTATGTTGTAGGCATTGACTATTTGAATTCGATTAACAAGTCTCGGTGATATAATTAACGATTTATTCGATCATCCCAACAACGTTAAATTCAGCCAACTTCCTACAATGTGGAATTTATTTTGATGTTATTTAGAGAAAATTTGGTTGATTAGAAAAAGTGTTTCTAATAGGAAATTTATTTTATGTTGTAGGCATTGACTATTTGAATTCGATTAAGTTGTCTCGGTGATATAATTAACGATTTATTCAGATTTTATTCGATCATCCCAATAACATTAAATTCAGCCAATTTCCTACAATGTGGAATTTATTTTGATGTTATTTAGAGAATGTTTGGTTCATTAGAAAAATTGTCTCTAATAGGAAATTTATTTTATGTTGTAGGCATTGACTATTTGAATTCGATTAACAAGTCTCGGTGATATAATTAACGATTTATTCGATCATCCCAACAACGTTAAATTCAGCCAACTTCCTACAATGTGGAATTTATTTTGATGTTATTTAGAGAAAATTTGGTTGATTAGAAAAAGTGTTTCTAATAGGAAATTTATTTTATGTTGTAGGCATTGACTATTTGAATTCGATTAAGTTGTCTCGGTGATATAATTAACGATTTATTCAGATTTTATTCGATCATCCCAATAACATTAAATTCAGCCAATTTCCTACAATGTGGAATTTATTTTGATGTTATTTAGAGAATGTTTGGTTCATTAGAAAAATTGTCTCTAATAGGAAATTTATTTTATGTTGTAGGCATTGACTATTTGAATTCGATTAACAAGTCTCGGTGATATAATTAACGATTTATTCGATCATCCCAACAACGTTAAATTCAGCCAACTTCCTACAATGTGGAATTTATTTTGATGTTATTTAGAGAAAATTTGGTTGATTAGAAAAAGTGTTTCTAATAGGAAATTTATTTTATGTTGTAGGCATTGACTATTTGAATTCGATTAAGTTGTCTCGGTGATATAATTAACGATTTATTCAGATTTTATTCGATCATCCCAATAACATTAAATTCAGCCAATTTCCTACAATGTGGAATTTATTTTGATGTTATTTAGAGAATGTTTGGTTCATTAGAAAAATTGTCTCTAATAGGAAATTTATTTTATGTTGTAGGCATTGACTATTTGAATTCGATTAACAAGTCTCGGTGATATAATTAACGATTTATTCGATCATCCCAACAACGTTAAATTCAGCCAACTTCCTACAATGTGGAATTTATTTTGATGTTATTTAGAGAAAATTTGGTTGATTAGAAAAAGTGTTTCTAATAGGAAATTTATTTTATGTTGTAGGCATTGACTATTTGAATTCGATTAAGTTGTCTCGGTGATATAATTAACGATTTATTCAGATTTTATTCGATCATCCCAATAACATTAAATTCAGCCAATTTCCTACAATGTGGAATTTATTTTGATGTTATTTAGAGAATGTTTGGTTCATTAGAAAAATTGTCTCTAATAGGAAATTTATTTTATGTTGTAGGCATTGACTATTTGAATTCGATTAACAAGTCTCGGTGATATAATTAACGATTTATTCGATCATCCCAACAACGTTAAATTCAGCCAACTTCCTACAATGTGGAATTTATTTTGATGTTATTTAGAGAAAATTTGGTTGATTAGAAAAAGTGTTTCTAATAGGAAATTTATTTTATGTTGTAGGCATTGACTATTTGAATTCGATTAAGTTGTCTCGGTGATATAATTAACGATTTATTCAGATTTTATTCGATCATCCCAATAACATTAAATTCAGCCAATTTCCTACAATGTGGAATTTATTTTGATGTTATTTAGAGAATGTTTGGTTCATTAGAAAAATTGTCTCTAATAGGAAATTTATTTTATGTTGTAGGCATTGACTATTTGAATTCGATTAACAAGTCTCGGTGATATAATTAACGATTTATTCGATCATCCCAACAACGTTAAATTCAGCCAACTTCCTACAATGTGGAATTTATTTTGATGTTATTTAGAGAAAATTTGGTTGATTAGAAAAAGTGTTTCTAATAGGAAATTTATTTTATGTTGTAGGCATTGACTATTTGAATTCGATTAAGTTGTCTCGGTGATATAATTAACGATTTATTCAGATTTTATTCGATCATCCCAATAACATTAAATTCAGCCAATTTCCTACAATGTGGAATTTATTTTGATGTTATTTAGAGAATGTTTGGTTCATTAGAAAAATTGTCTCTAATAGGAAATTTATTTTATGTTGTAGGCATTGACTATTTGAATTCGATTAACAAGTCTCGGTGATATAATTAACGATTTATTCGATCA
>SMSR01015489.1:40818-57110 GCA_019453355.1 Ceratina japonica | reverse complement strand
AAAATATCGAGCTAATAGAAACTCACTACTTACGTACAATATCTTTACTCCAATTGTATTTACGAAAATTTGATCTAACAGTATCAGTTTACCTTGTAATTGAAGACTGACCCTTTAAAGACGAACACTTATATTATTACCGTTTATATACAAAAACTAGTAAACAGCTCTTTGTGTTGATCGTGTATCAAATAGACCACTCTTGTAGAGAACAATAGAATGAACAAAGAACCAACGTATTTAAGACTTTCCGAACGATCGTTCGAAGTTCTCATCAATGAACGAACGTTAGATTAGGAAATTCGCGTTTTTGTTAGTGACTCGGAACGAACGATTCGCATGTTTACGTATAGAAACACGTATTTATATCAGACTGTCACACCATGTGCTTCCCGGCAGCGACCGTAAGGAACAGACCATCCGCGGGACGTTCCATTTTTAACGGTTAATAATTCACAAATCTTTCCGCGTTTTCATTTCAGACGATTGCTTATAAATAAATGTAAGCGTGAACCACGTTTCGGACTTACCTCTGTCGAATTTTTTCCCCTCTGGATCGATATCTTTTACGTTGAAAATATCCTCGAACAGCACGCCCGCCATTTTAGATACACCTGACGTCACTGCTCCCTCGCGGCGGATACCAGAATCACATTCGGAAGCTTAATTTTCAAGTGCCTGTAATTCAGAAACATAGATCAACTCGAAATTAATACAGTATGAGAAGATACGCATATAATTCGAAATAAATGTACATTTTGATAAAACGATCATTACACAGCATGATTCCCATCGTTTATTTCCCTGATTTTAAACCATACACCAAAGAAACGATATTCTCGACGCTTTATACTTTTTGAACATTAGATGCTTTTACGTCGCAAATAGAGTTACAAATACTATTATGTAATGCTTTAGATCACGTGCTTTAGATACATGCCTGAGAGCAGGATTTTTCGTCATTTCCACCGATCTGCGAGAGCCAACAAAATATAGAAGCACTTTGCGTTTACAGCGAAAAAACATCAATACAATTAGGCAGTAATGATGTTTATTAGATTTAAGAGTCAGATAACCTTGATGCCCGATTCGTATGACGAATTAAGCAGATGGAGCTACTCTACAGGTTTACAGTTTTTACGCAGCACAATTATCCTTTTACGCAGTTTCAGAGGGTCCTATCGCGATGTATGTGTAGCAATAAGTCGCGTATTATGACCCACACATCGGTATAACGCGTTACGTAAAATTAGGGATTTCATAACGTTGCGCAATTACCAGGAAATCTGCATAAAGTTACCATCGAACACAAACGAATTACGTACTTGGGCGATATTTACTTGGTACACTCCTATTATTACCGTACAATTCCTGCTATAGAATACTACGTGTCGTTTGCATATTTCTATGCATCGTTCTCGAGATCTTCATTTGACGCAAGAGAGCAAAGTAAAGAATAGTCGAGTTTCTTATTTTCTACTTAACAGATATAGATTCTACTGCAGAATTTTCGAAATATTAAAATGATAGGCTTTTATAAAGCGCATTAATTATATTATTACCTTAATTAGAAGAATTTTTGCAACTGGTGATGTTCCTTGCGAACGAGGACGAACGAACGCAATTGACAGTGTGGCGCCATCTAGCATCGTCCTCTGGAACTTCGTTGCCAGAGACGCATGGCGCCACACGTGGTGGCACCGTGAGTCGCGAGTGTTTCATGTGTCAAATAAAGACGTTCCTCGTGTTTTTGTATATTTGTTAAATATTCTTAGTTATTTAACATGAGCGACGAAGAAGATGCTCTTCTTGACGAAGAGAAGGACCAGGTACGTTCTGCCAATTCACTTGTTATCGTAAAATAAGTTGGAAATTTGCTAAATAATAAACTCTGTGTGAGCATTGGTTGTGTTTACATTGAATTAAAAGGAAATTCTCTTTAAATTGTTTCTAATTAGGATCAAATAAGAGCAGAACTCTCGCAGATGAGTTTCGAGGAACTACAGAAACTGAAAGAGAAAGTTGGGCTCAAAGTGTACAAAGAATCATTGTTCGGTCCTCGGAAGGTCAGGAAAACCGACTTCAAGCGGGAGAACAAAAACAGGCCACGGGAAATGTCCGCAAAAAAGCCTGTGCCTCGATTTAGGGAAGTGGTGCAAGTAAAAAAGCAGATCCCAAGAGATCCTAGATTTGACAGACTTTGCGGCTCATTCAATCCAAAAGCATTCAAAAAGAATTACGGATTCCTCAGTGATGTAAAACAGAATGATATTAAAAAATTAAAAGAACAGTTGACAGAAACCGACGATCCGAAGATGATACAGAAAATCCAGTACTTGGTGCAACGGTTGGAGAATCAAATACGCGAGGAAAGAAGGAGAAATAAGGCTGAGGAAAAAGAGCGGGAAGAGAAGAAAGAGATCGCGGAAGCTATCAGAAGGGGAGAGAAACCAGTATTCAGAAAGAAATGTAAGTCACGAAGATGAGTAATCCAGGATCACGTGAAATTAAAATTCAATTTCTTTTCACAGCTGAGAAAAAGGTCTTGGACTTAGTTTCTCAATACGAGGAGCTGAAACAGTCGGGCAAGCTGAAGAAACATATTCAAAGATTGCGGAAGAAGAACCTACATAAGGACAGGCAAAAACTGACGTCGATAGAGCTTGAATGAGGGGACAACGTCGAGCATACGCGGAATAAAATTTTGTACAGATTAAACGTAAGAGGAATGACTACTGGTGTACATATAAGATGCAACGAATATACTGTCACGATTAAACTTGAATTCTGTACATTTTCTTTCGATCCTTCGTCCTAAACGATATCCTTACGCGGCGAGCAATCACTAGTCAGGAAGATAGGACAAAGATTATTTTATTAATTATGTATTTTTTATTTAACATCAAAAGTAATGACACTTGGGTTGGACAATGTCTCATTCTTTTCTTAATGTAATTCATGTGTGAAAACATAACTTACAGAATAATCAATATGAAAGGAATCGTCAATCAGAAGAGATAGTTTTGATAGAGCAGTGTACATTATTTTTTTTCATTTTCATTTATCTCTGAGCGTGTACGTGTATTATTTCTCTCTATGTTTTCGCATACGTGTCTCGCGACGTACACTGTGTGTATGTGTGTGGAGTGTATTATAATCATATATGCGGCACTAAAACGAAAAACAAAAAAAAGAGTACAATGGAGACCGGCGTGAAAACGGCGGTCCTACTAGCCGGGCCGCCTTCTCACTGGGTCTCTTCACGCGCGATCCGTTTGTCCGCCTGCAATTATTTAAATATTTACAGTATCAATAAAACATCATTCATTTTTTTCTTGTTTTTTCTTTTGTTTATATTTTAATCGCTCAATGATTTTATCGTAGTGTGGCGGGCTGTGCAGGGGCGACGTTTCACAGGATTCTCGTTACACTGTCTCTTTTCTCCTCTTAGTAATCTTGTTCACCCGTTCACTTGAAGTGTACAGCGTACTGTACGAAATAAATAGCCACGTCGCGAATTTCAAGCGAACGGGTCACCATCGTACTCCTCCCATCTCACCCGCTTTTTTGTTCTCAGTTTCCGACTCGAGTAATAATTTCGCTGGCCGATTAGGCTCTTTGATCGCGGCAACAGAAAAGCGACGAATCCGTTATTATTAAAACACACGTTCTCTCGCCCACATTCACGCTGTTTCGTTTTCTCCCGCACTTTTACGCCGATACACCCGAAAAACCAATTAATATATTGTTTCGTTCGTTTGGGACTTGTCGCGCCGGGTTTCCGCGCGTTTGTTCGTTTTGCAGAACACGAAAAGATTTGCGACTCGCGTGCCGAGGATTGTCTTTACCTAGGAATCCGCGGTGTGTGTGGTGGTACGAAAAAAAAAAGATAAAAAAAACGACGCCGTCGCCGAGAAACCCGCAAATCTGTCCGCGTAATCGAAAACGCAGCGGAGAAACGAAATAAAGGGGAGAAACCAAGGGGACGCGATCTCGCACGGAGAGATCGCCAAAGATGCGTATGTATGTAATATATTCTCACTCTAAGCATGACGCGATGTTCGATGAAGTGCGCGATTTGCTGAATTCGTGTCGTGTCTCGAAGATTATAAACGAACTTGCTCGTCTGAAAAAAAATACGTAGGTATATACGTGTAATATGTACGTACGTTCACGCGCACAGAACAAACATAAAGCGGATTCTTTCGTCAGTGTCCCGCTCAGTCCGCCGCAAAGATATTTATGGTCTTAGACCGAATTTCTTCCCTCGCTTCGTCGCCCTCCACCCCTTAACTCTTTTTCACTCTCTCTCTCGCTCTCTCGCGCGCTCTCTCCGCCCCCCATCCTACCTCGTCGTCGTCATACTCTTCATAATCATCTTTGTTCATATTTTTTTTTTGTTCGCTTATACGTACTTTGTTTTTTTTTCTTCAACAACACGATCTAGACTAACCCATATATAATAATTACATCTAATAATATCTTATTGTAACATGTATTATATTATAATTATTATTATTTATCATTATTATTTATTATTATTATAGTATTAATATTTAAATTATTAGCCTAAAGTAAAGAGCACGAC
Organism: Ceratina japonica; assembly: GCA_019453355.1. Classification (NCBI taxonomy): domain Eukaryota; kingdom Metazoa; phylum Arthropoda; class Insecta; order Hymenoptera; family Apidae; genus Ceratina; species Ceratina japonica. Next base: position 52,522 of record SMSR01015489.1, on the reverse strand, counting down.
GGCAAAGCAATTTTTGGGCTCCTACGCCCCCCGGGCACGGAACACCCTGTCGACAAACCACGGATCCTCCGACCCAAATATCCCCGACAATTTAATCCACATTGCGAGCGATTTTTTTTTTGCAAAAACGATTGTGAGCCAACGCGTCTACGTATATAATGTACCTCCCCCTGCCGACGTTCACCTCGACGTCGCTCCTCCGTCCGGATTCTATCACTCTTCTCTCGCGTCCGCGTCCTACACACAGGGATCCGCACGAAGGCAATCTAACATCTCCCTTTCCTCCTCGCATCCGCCTGACCGATTTCGTTGTGACAGGAATGATCGATATATATCCTCTGTTCGAATACGCGCGTGGAGCTACAATATCGGCATAACACTTTCCCGCAACGCGAAACCAAGAGACACCATGATAACGGAAACAACTGGCGTGAACATTGAACATCTTTCTGTATGAACACCTAGCATCGACCGATTTCTCGAGCATCTCCCTCCCCCGACCGGAGGAGAAGACGAATTCCGGGGACGTTTCGTACGATCGTATTTCGTGTCGCCCTCTCCCTTGTTCTTTTCTTTTTTTTTTTTTAATCTAATGCGAGTCCGAGTTCGACGAGCAACGCGATGGTACACCGCTGCCTCCTTTCCGTGTTTCCATCTTCCAGTCTCCTCCTTGTTCCTCTCGTAGACGTTGTCGGTCGGATTCGAATGGCGATCCGCGTGTCTCGATAAAACGATTCGGTTAAGCTTCGCCGATCGCACCGAATTTCTCGATCGGACATCAGAGATATTCATCGGAGACCGAACCGGGCCCGACCGTCTCGACCAGCCCCGTCGCGCGCGCAACAGTGAATAATAATCTCGTCGGAAGGGCTGGAGGAAAGTTACAGCTCGTCGGGATATCCTCGTTTGATTTCTCAGTCCCTGAACGGGGTTCAGAGATTCGGCGAGATCAGCGAGCGAAGAACGTGTTACGCGTGTGCGGCACCTCGAGAGAACACCTCGATTATTGAACACTTAGGGTAGTTTTGGGGCCAGGACCGCCGAGCGAGCGTCTTCGTCGCCCTCTTCGTCGTCTGCCTGTAACCGTCTCGACGGTCCATTCGCCTTGATTCGCGTGGAACAAACGAACCAGAGAACGTGGTAAAGAACCCACCGAGATTGTTCGCTGGGAACGAGTCGAATCGTCGCAACGGGTAAAGTTAGTTTCGATTGATGAATCGCGGTGGGATCCATCGATCGAGTTCGCCTTTACGTTACCAACGCTTCCGCCCCGAAGCTGTCCGCTCGAAACGAAGCGCCCACTTCACCGACGTTCGCGTGTGCACACCGAGAAGCCGCGGAAGCGAATGACGAGGATCTCAGAAATGAAAACTGGTACAAGCAAAAGAGAAACGAAGAACGGATATTATCGTATTTTGTTTTCTCTGGGTATGCGTACGATTCCCATCCAAGAAGCAATCGAAACCAAGACCTAACGTGATCGCACGCCTCGGATCGTCCCGGCCCGAAATGTCGCGTGGCAGCCAGTTTAAGTCACCTTCGTTCATCGATATATATTTGTTTTTTTTTCCGCTTTTTTTTGTACGTTTTTTACGTTGTTGTTGGTGGTATGTTGTCGTTCCTAAAAAATTCGAAGGGATTTCGACACTAACACACACATACACACGACAGACCACGGGTTGGTGGTACAGGGCGTTCTGCGTTCGGGGGTCAATAATTAATGGTTTGTAGCGAGCTGTCCCGCTGGCGTTTCATTTAAACCTATGAAGAACTAAGAGAATGAATTTATACCATTTTTCTTTTTACTTTTTAGTTTTGTCTAAGTAAGAATGTTTTTTTACTCATTTTTCCCGTTTGCTTTATTCTCCATAATTTTATCCACTCTGTGCTTCTCCTCTACGTCGTTACCATCCTCTACTAGCATTTTTTTTTTTATAATCCTGTTTACCTCGACTATCGTAGCGCTAACACACCCCGGGAAGTACACGCGGTCCCGGAAGCGGCGCGGCTATTTTTAATTCTCGCATCTCTATTTAGCTCGGTTCTCGTTCTGTTTTTTTTTTCTTTTTATAATCAATAACATGTTTATTTAACTCGTTTGTCCAGTTCCGTAACAGTGGATCGTGGGATGCAAGTCACCCAGTTCACTGGATCCCGAAACCGCGGCCACGACCACCGTTTTATCATTCGCTCGCGCGCAATTCGAACAACCGGTATCTTCTCTCTTGCTTTTGGCTCTTCTGTTTCCTATTGGTTTTTATCTTCGTTATTTGGTAGTGATACGAGTTGTAGATTAATTGTTATAGCGTCCGTCCGCTGTCTGTTCCCGTGCTCGCCCCCCACGCGTCCAACATCTTCCCTTGCACCCTCTTGGTCTTCTTCGATCGATTGGCGTTCTTCCTTTCAGAAGTCCATCTCTGATACGGGTCCGTCCTCAAACCTCCGTGATCTTCGTGCAGAGACTCGCGCGAACTACGGAATATCTACGCGATGCGACTTCTGGCTTCAACAGCTACTCGGATTTAAAAGACTCGAACTAAACTTGTAATTAAGAATAATGACGAGTACTGCGAACGCGTTTTTTTTCATTACTCCTGCACCTTAGCTCTTCATTTTTTTTGTGATTTTCTTTTCTTATGTTCTTTTTGTGAGGCGTTCTTTTATATCCCAGTACATCCGTTTCACTGTCCGTTCATCTGTTTACTCCCTGTCGCGTTGCGAGTCAACTAGGGCGTGCCAATCTAGTGTACTGATCTTCACAGCTTATGAGCTCGTCTCTTTGATCAACAATTAAGAAATGTTCTATTTTAAGACAATGCAGGTGTCACGATACGTCTATCTGTAAATACGTTTTGTTTTCGTGAGTGTCGATTGCGAATGATAATTCTTAATCGTCGATTCTTAAACTTCTGCATCAGTGTAACATTTATAATACCACTCTTATTTAGTTATTTAGTTTCTTTAATCGAGACTACATTGCATTTTTTAACTTTTTTTTCTTTAACTCTTAACAAGGGCGTGCCAATATAGCGCAGTGATCTTTACTCGTTTATGTAAACGGGATGTCTATACGAATAATTTTTGTTTTCTCTGATATCACAAAACGTCTACCTCCATCGTTCGCTAATTATATCCGTTCACTTCTAAGAATGTATCATCCACGTCGTACACCCGGCGACGTTCACACGGACGCGCGCGTTATCCGTCGATTTGGCGCTATCCCTACTCCGGACTCGGAAAAAGAATACACAACTGCCCACTTTTTATTACGTTTGTAGTCTCCGTCGTTCAATGACTTCGTCTTTTCTTTCCATCTTATTCTCGTGTCTTAGGCCCTACTACGGTACTTCTTCCTCTCTTCGTTCGATACGTATCGGATGACAGCACCAAACCCTGCGACCCTCGCGAATCAAGCGTGTGTGTACCCGGAAGAACTCGATGTCTCTTCCCGACGACGTTGCTCGTAGAACCCTTCCATCTCCTCGGTCGATCCCTTCGATGTTTTTCCAAAAAACAACGATCTATCTCGGTTTTTTTTTTAATGATACACCGGCACGCGCGTGCAAGCAACTCGCAGAGCCAGAACGGCGAACGCTTCATCCTCTCGTTCCTCCTCAGCATCTCTCTCCCCGTGTTTTTTTTTTTGTACTTCATACACAGCGTCGACGAGAGCTGCTCTGTACTCCGACGCAAAGCGTTTCTCATCAACTCCTCTCGGCTTCAAGCGCGACGCGACGGTCGTTCGACGATTCGGCTCAGCTGATGCGAATTGTCCCCTCTACTGAATAGAATATAATCTGGTGAGACCCGAATAGCACGCCCCATGGTAAAATTATGTGTGTGTATGTGTATTTGATGTGAGTGATCCTTCGACCTCTTCTCTCCGTCCGCTCGGCTGTTTTATGCATTGTTTCGTTTTATTTTTATTTATTTATTTTTTTTTCTGTTTACTTATTTAGGTTTCTGGTTGTATATTCTGTGTGGATAATATGCGATATCTCACTCTCTCTCGTACTCTCTCAACATTCTCTCTGATTCTCTCTCTCGCTCTCTTGTAACTCTTGCGCGCGCGCTCTGCGTGTATGATTAAATCTGTCTTCCGCGTCTAGTAGTAAGTTTCTTGTTCGAGCCAGCCTCCTGGATTCCGGCGGAGGTAGAATCGTCTCGTTTCGTCGTAGATGAAGATGGCGAACATGAATGGAATGGCGGGCAGCCACCAGACGAATCTGGAACGGGAAAAACACAAACATTAAGTACGGCTTAGGGGCTAAAAAAGCTTCGTGGATTCAAGATAAACTTTCGGTTCTGAGTGCTTACTTGAGGGGGAACATGCGGAGACCCTTGTCCATGCCGGGTGTGTAGCTTAGGAACGCGGCGAGGGCGGTCTCGAACACCAGACCAAAGTTCAGGGCCCAGTTTCTCATTCCCTGGTGGACGATGGAATTACGTCGCGTCTTACAAACGATCAAGTCGGCCCACTGGACGATTACGATCGAAACGAAGAAGGCCGTGTGGCAGGTGAATTCCAGTGTCTTCCTGTCCCTGTAGGTCTGTCGAACGAACAACTTCGTATAATACCTCGCTACCGATCAGGCTCTTCAATAAGAGTCGAAGATTGCAGTAAAAAATTGTGATAAGAATTTGATAAGAATTGATTTACCCATTCTTGTCCGTAGCTGTCGCGGAGGTCGTTGATAGCCTTGGAGTCCCACATTTTTCGGATACCGAAAAGATACAATGGCAGAAATCCGTTCTCAGCCATGATCACGAAGTAGACGAAGAAACCGGCCGCAGCCTGGATCATACCGATCTGACCATACGCCATCGAAATAAGCCTGGGCATAGAGAATTCAATTAGAAGATTGCCGGTCAGAGAAAGCTCGTATGTTCTGCGATTAAATTACGACTTTCAAAGAATTCTTTAATCAACGTTCAAATGAATAAGAATAAAAATTCGCAGAGATGCCGGAATTGTTAAATATCTAGGAGAGTTGTCAAAGCTCGTTCACGAATAATCAAGACGAAAAGTATTTAAAACGAGTCAACAAAAAAGAGCTTGACCCGTTTTTTTTTTACTGTTTCAGAAGATGCTTAAGAGAAGACCTTTAGGACCATTAAATATTTAAAGGCATTATTAAAGTGGGCCAACGGGTACTTAATATTTTAATGAAGCTACGTCCGACTCGCGCGTTAAGTTACTTCGAAACAAGGCCTGGCTTCGTTTCTTTTCTCCAAAAAACTCTTTGAAAGTCGGGAGGAAGCTCTCTATGTGTATGCCACTAATCATCTAAGTTCGCCTCTAATAGCCTAGGTGGGTGTTAATACGGAAGCCGTAGTCACCTGGGATTAAAACACGGACGTTACTTACCGACTCGAAACGCAGGCGGTAACGATCGGTTCTTCACACTGACAACACAGAGGCATGCCACACAAAGCGCCAAAAGCCGCGCACATACAGTTTCTCTTTTCATATATATATCTGCCGATCGCCAACTCTCACGGTGCACAGTTTTTCAACATCGAGCAATCCCAAGTGCGAGCGCATGCAGTAGGTCGCTCGGTCGAACCGTGAGTTTTGGGACAAGTGGAAAGCAGAGTGAAGCAGCGCTTGGACAAGTATCACGTGTTTCACAATTTGATTACGGAGCTGACTCTGTGATCGATCATCTTCGACAACGAGACTCTCATTTCAAGAGCGGAAGATCGATTCGAAGAGAGTCAACTCCGTGATCGGTGGCATTCCCATGCAACAGGCCGCGTGTCACGCATTATCATCAGTCAGTGGTTTTCTACTATCATCCGTTAGCTCAGTTAGAAGCGTTATAGATCGAGTAAGAAATCAGATCGTGGCGTATAGGCAAATCAACGAATCCGCGTGTGAGCCACGCGAGACGAAGTTCAAAAAAGTTAAGTTCAGGAGTACAGAGAGAACAGATAGAAAGGCGTTTAGACGGTGAAAATATAAAATTGGCAAACTGTTAGTTAGATCATCATCATCATCTGCGGTTCAAGCCTCGCGGCATAATCGACTCGTTAATTTTGCTAGACGCTGCTGGTCAGGCCGTGCTCGTATTATCGTCGTTGTTACAGCACGTAATTTTTAATCGCGAGCTTTCAAGCACGTCTAAGATCCTGATCTCTCAATCGGCATCGAACTCTCGACTTGTCGCAGCTTCTACTATTTCGTGTCACTGTTTCTTTTCTTTACTTTTTTTTTAGTATACTTCCTAAATAGTCTCAGCTTTAGTACTGCACATATACGTAGTGCACGGCAGTGTTAAAATACACGTGAATCGTTTGACAAAAGCTTGGTTAAAAGTTTGTTTTTAATTAGGCGCAATCGGCGGTTAGAGACTCGGTGCGAGTCGGTCGAACCGAATTTTTCTCTAAGTGGTGGCTAAAGCATTCGGAATTTCCAACGGTATAGTTATCCTAATTCGGGTTACTTGCTTGTGCTATATCACTACTTAGCTAATTCTCCTAGAGACGTGTTTTCATATCTGGCCGAGGCGTAGAGTGTCAACCGAGACTTTGAAATTAGTTTCCTTTCCTTTTTATATATATATTCGTATTCCTCTGTGTTTGCAATCTGACAAATCTCTCGATCAGGAAAGTTATTTGCAAATCTTTACTTCACTATCGTAGACAATCTTTACTCGTTTAATTAATTTAATCGGAGCGTGTCGATTGCGTAAATTCTATACATTTTCTTTTTTTTTTTTTTTTCTAAATCGTTTCCTGTTTCTTCTCTTGAACGAAGTGCAGACGAAAGTGCACACAGTCAGACGACGAAAAGAACAGTTTATATATCTTTGTCGCGTGCAGAACAAAATAAAAGATCAAGCGAGTGACCATCGAGACAATGAGAGATCTGTAGTTCAGAAACAAATGTACGACTCCGACATTTCAGTAGACACTCTGTCAAAATGAACTGTGTAACAATTATGTGTCGTGTGTAGGCGTACGTATACGTATACAGAAGTGTGACGAGTCAGAGAAGCCAAATGTTTGCCAATAGCACACTGCTCCCACGCGTTCAGCGGTATGTTGGTTAGATTTGTTTAGTGAACGAGCGAAACGTGATCACCTGCTAATCATTTTGGAAACATAAGCATTCAAAAATTTGTCAGAGATGTTCGGACGTGAACTGTTGGATGTACTTTGTCGTCACACAAAAATAATTTATTTAGTTTCTCGATTTCTTGGTTTATGTGGAAAGAATATTTAATACAAAATCAAAATCGACTCGTGTCTACTTAAAACATTAGTAAAAAAAAAAGAGTCTTTTTACCGAAGGTGTAAAGGATTTAAAAGATTTATCTCGAACACCACTGACCAAAATAAGAAACTATAAAAAAAACCTCTAAGCTATTCCCTAAAAGCCATCCAAAAACTATTAGTTCCTAATCTCCAAAAAATCAATTACGTCTCCAGCAAACGATCAGCAGTAAAACTTTCACCTTCCGTCATACGTATAGGTTTCCACCCAAAAGTTTGGGATTGCTTCTAATCACGTTTTCCAAAAAAAAAAAAGAAATATGAAACATACAAATTATACTCTTTCATCTCCTACATTATTCCCGCACTTATCGGACATTCTATTATTCTCCTTTGAACAATTCGTCGAGCGATGAAAATTTATCGTTCAGTTTGTAAAATTCTTCAATGATCCCAAATTTTCAAGTGGTAATACGGTTCACAAGTATCCTGATGTAATAGTTATTAAATGGACAGAAAATTGTCCCACGAATTTGATTTTTTTATCACTCTTAATTAAATGATCAATAGTGATGATCGATGCTTGGATACTTTTGAACCGTGTCTCTGTTATAACTGTCAGTGTGTCTGTACGTAGATCGTGTGTCGCGTTATATGTATGTATGCGTCTGCAGCTTGGAGATGAGTGAGTGCATGGACATTATCGCTGGGTTGATTGGTTTTCTTGGTGGGTAGCTGGGAGACCCACCTTCGGTTGACAAGATTGTCTCTGTAAGGATCGCGGGGCTGCCGTTTCATAATGTCCGACTCCGGTGCCTCGTAAGCTAGCGAGATGGCCGGCACCTGCCATCCACCATTGATTAGAATAATACGTGTACCAAGCACCCCGTACACCGTACAAGGAGTATAGATAATATATACAATACGTATATCGCATATTTACATTATATGTACACAATTATCAACGCCCGTACTCGCCAGTGCCGACGAAACGAACAGGAAGTCGCCTCTTTCGAACCAGAAGAAGAGAACCTCTCTCCCTCTCGTTCGAAACTCTCGTTTCTAATTCTCTTCATAAAAAAGCTTGATCTCTCGCGTTCGTCCTTCCTGTTCTTTCGTGCACTTCGAGCACGCGAACCTCAAGCTCCAATTTGTTAGTACGTTTAAGCGTGTGCTCCCCAATGCAGAAGAAACTAACAATTCGTCACAATTATTTCCGTAAGAATTACAGATTTGAAAAATATATATGTTGAAGAGGAACAGCCGGACGCATTGGGGAGCGTGGACGACCTTAATCCTCCCCTGTCGTTAAATAAAATGCGCAGACGTCGGGCCCAGAAAGATCCCCGCGCTAGCGTCGAGTCTTAGCGATTTTGCGACAGAAGTAGGGGGGGAACGAGGGGGGGGGACAAATTTTTGTAGCAACAGTCGAAAATAGTGTCTCGTTCGATCGTTCGGCGGCCGTTAGAATATAGTTGCCAGTCGCAGAAGTAGTAGAAGGCAGCGGCGGTAGGCAGCGCATTACAGAATAAAACGTGATAGGACTGTAAAGAATAAAAAACTGCAAAGAAGAAAATCATGATGCCTAAAAAATGTACAAAATCTGTCGCACATATCTAGTCTAAGTAATTACTTTTCCTCGACTTCGTTTTCTCGTGTCTCGTTTTCGGTTTTTACGTCTCATTCCGAATTTCGAACAGAGATTTAGGCAGCAAGTGAATAGTAATCGAATTGTAGTAATAGTATATAAAAATACAGAGGTAGTAGCGGCACAGCTGCGTGGATAGTAGAATATATAAAAGTATAACGTCTTCAGCTATTTTAATAGTAATAATAGTAGTAGTAGTAGTAGTAGTAATAAATATGCTAGGCGTGTGTGACTGTGACGGCGGTCTATAATAAATATATAGTAAAATAATGAAAGGAGTGGCGGTGAGCTATAGTGAGAGGGACCGAAAGATGATTTACTATGCTGATGATGCGTGATATCGGTTATGACAAAAAGGGGTCAACGATAACAGTTGCTAACAATACTGATTAACTAAGACAGTAATAACAATACCGACGATAATGATGACAATGATCATGATGGATAATTACCAAGGGGATGAATAATAAATATAGATGTAATATATAAATATATATATGTATATATATAACATGGTCGTATATCGAGTTACGTAGACAATAATAATTACACAACAGCGTAGAATCGACTAAATTTTCAGGGGCGAGCGTCGTTGAGCAAAAGAGATTTCCATACTTCAAACATTCGACCAAGTACCTTAACACGCTTTGTGAAGTAACGAAGCTTATCTTATTTCGTATTCCTTTAGAGTCAAAAGCGAGACAAGCAAAATTGAGAATCTTTAAGCGGTGACGGTGGCGTGCAGAGAAGAAAGTAATTCGGCCTCGTTCTTTGGCCTCGTTTCAGGAGTATATTCGAGTCAAACGTGTTAAGAGCTGCTGTGAGACGACGTTCCTTTCAACGAGACTCGCCCGGACTACTGAGTCAACTAAGCTCGTGACTTGACTAAGACTGTCGTGAATCGCCCGATGCAGAACCGATTAACCGGCTTAGATTCGATTAAACGTAATTTCGTTGCCGAAACCGTCGACCGTGATTGCGTTCTGCATCGATCGGGAGCGATTCAATCTATCGTCCTACACACATCTTCTATGCCCCGTGTGTAAAACTGTTCACCTCCAGGCGTGTGTGTCTGTTTCCGTTTCAACAACGATCGAGCAAAGAATATAAAATGTCAGTGTCCCCTGAACAGAGTCTCTTCGGGGTCGTCCGACTGATCGAGTCAGCTGGAAAGAGGGGTGTGAAACACTAGGTTCTTTTCGGATGAAGCAGTCGCGAATCAAAACGAAAAAGAGGGGGGGAGAAACGAGGGGTAATTGTATCAGCGATGCAGAGCAACGACCAAAATTTGGCTTACCGCGTGAGAGGCAGCTGGGAACGGTGGCGGGCGAAGTACGCAAGACAAGGAAGATAATCCGGGGGAAGAAAATAACAGACGTTGAAGCAATGAAATTTAGAAATGATAACTCCTAGAAGAGATAACGTGGTGACGATGATGGTGCCGTATCGAAAGGTTTGGTCGTTAAATCTGACATGACTCGAGGAGAACGATTTTTACGGATATCGATACGTCATCACCTGGTTTGGATTTTCTTTTTTCGGGGGAGGAGGCTAAAGAAAGTGCGGTGAGATAAAATGAGAATAAAGATAGGAGAGAAAGAAGGACCTTCTGTCCGTGGTGGCAAGCCGATGTGGCGATACGATATCGAAGACAAGGGCGAGATAGTATAGAAAGAAGCTGAGCTTTGAAATGGAGAGAAAGAGAGAAAGTGAGTAAATATAGATAGATAGAAAGAAAGACTTGAATGAAAGAGAGATCGGCTTACCTTTCGCTTTAACGAAACGATACACTAATTACAAGCGAAGATCGTCGTTTATGGAAGCAACTGCTCGACTGGCAATTTTGTGTCTTTCCTATCGAGGGAAGAGGGAGAACTCTTTGAAGGAGAAGATTGCTCGCCCTACCGTTCGCCATTATCTATTAACAACGAGGGAAAGGAAAATCCTTTCTCAGAGGGAGAACTCGAACGGAATTGATGATAGCTGCTAAGGTAACAATAATAATAATAACAGATTACTCTGGTAGTATTAATTTAACATCTGTGCAATGAGACTGTTGGCTAATTGTGAGCGAGCAAACGTCATCGATCAAGATTTACGATTCAGCTTCAGAGCGAGCGTCGACCGGGACGAAGGACTGAGAAATAGATAGATAGATAGATAGAGAGAAAGATAGATAGAATATATTAAAAGTTGAAATAATAAAGCTCTATACTGTGTTATATATCCAGTCACCAAATGCCCTCAAGTGTTATACCTGCGTGCACCATTCTGTTACCTTGTTAGACCATCGATCATTTATCATCCCCTACCGTGTCTCAGAGTCTTCCGAACCAAGGCATATCGAAACAAATTAAACCCACAGCCTTCGGCGTTCAACCGACAAAAATTTACAAAGCGGAACACACGTGAAGGAAATAATAAAAATAAAACAGAGACCATATACCAGACATCACGTTCGTTCAGTTTTTTACCAAGTTCGCGTTGAAGCTCGAGCGAAAGCTTCCCCTTTGACAACAAAAAGCACTTCAAACAATCCGCGAGACATTCGCGTACCCTTCAATACAAGATTGTTCCCGTTTCTTTCTCTTTTCCTTCTTTTTTTTTTTTTTTTTAATGCACCATTTGAAAAGTGGCATTCACTCGTGAACCAGCAACTGTTGGTCGTTCACGTTACGTTAGCACGAAAATTCGTTCAGCAAACACCGGACAATATCAACGTTAAATTTTTCACAGAAAAATAAGACCGAAATCGGGGACGGGGTAAAAAGAATAACATCGAATAGTTTTTACACACGAACAAATTCAGGCTAAGGGATTAATTTGCACACACGAATC
>SMSR01015489.1:19503-40310 GCA_019453355.1 Ceratina japonica | reverse complement strand
TTTTTTTTTTTTTTAATGCACCATTTGAAAAGTGGCATTCACTCGTGAACCAGCAACTGTTGGTCGTTCACGTTACGTTAGCACGAAAATTTGTTCAGCAAACACCGGACAATATCAACGTTAAATTTTTCACAGAAAAATAAGACCGAAATCGGGGACGGGGTAAAAAGAATAACATCGAATAGTTGTTACACACGAACAAATTCAGGCTAAGGGATTAATTTGCACACACGAATCCGTTATCAATCCCGTCCAATGTTTGTCTTGGCAGAACCGGGCGAATGAGTTATTCACGGTCCCGTGGAACGGAAAACCGTGTCGTGAAAATTTCTGTGTGACGTAATTTTCGTGTGTATTCTTTCTCTAGTGTCCGAGAACGCTTTAGAATAGGCAGAATTACGAACTAGCTACTATACAATAACGATAGGAGTAAGTAAGAAGTGTAACGACCAATAGATAGGTAACGAAGAGAGCGATCTGTGCGATCTGATTCTTGAAATCAATGATAACAGCAAACAAAGTTCAATTCCAAAGTTAATAGCAAATGCAAACGTGTGTCAAATGTTTCCAAGTGATGGACGAAGAGAGAGAGCTTCAAGAATCAAACAGACCATGTCGCCGATTAGTTTTTCTTTTCTGACCATAAGAAGTATCAATGGTGTAGTAATATAGTAGTAGCAGTAGTAATAGTAGAGTTGTAGAGTATTTTTTTTTTTGTCAAGGCTCGTTTATGTTTGTTGATGTGTTACCTTTCGTTAACTAGCTTGTCAGTGAACGGGTTTCGTGGATGTCGCTTCATAATATCGCTCTCTGCCTCCTCGTAGGCAAGTGAGATGGCTGGCACCTGACGTCACATTATCAATAGGCTCAGTAACAACGCCAACAGTTAGAACAATGATGAGTATTGATTCTCGCTGACCCGCGATGCAAGCGTGCCGACTGTTATATCTCTATCCCGCGAGGAACGAAAAAGATGAAACGGCAAACCGGCCGTCGAAAGAATTTCGCTTTAGAATTCTATTTTTAATTCTGCGCCGGATACTCTCCGGACGCAATTTCAATTCCTTCTTGCCACAGTCAGCACTCTTACGGGCAGCGAGTATTATATGATGAGAACGTAGAAAAGGTAAGCAAAAAATCAACTGAGAGAACCAAATCGATCGATATAATGAGCCGGGAAGTGTCGAGGGGATGGAGAGGACATTCTGGGGATCGACTTTTTTCGGGTCACCGTTTGATTTATCGGGACGCCTCTGAGGCTCTTCTTTCGTCTTCGCGAGATCGACCGGGAATCCGGCTGGAAAAAATTTGATTATCCTCGACGCCACGAGTATTTCAATTCCGGAGGTATCTATTCCCTGCGTTATCTGTCGTTTCAAACGATTCTTGAATTTCACTCGAAATTGGAATAGATACGGAATGAAAATTCTCGTGTCAGTATAATATACAGAGTCTTATAACAAATCAGCGGGCTGGCCACTTAGGGATGTCGACGTCGTCGTTTACGCGTGGACCTGGCGTACTGCGATTACTGGAGCTCTACATCTGGCCTAAATAATCACAACCTAGCAACCGAGCAAGCTATTGATCTTTTTGCTAAAGAGAAAACCTTTCGTTGACGAGATTATCATGGTAGGGATCACGAGGTCTTCTTTTCATAATGTCCGACTCGGCGTGCTCGTACGCCAAGGATATGGCCGGCACCTGACAATCATCGTTTTAAAACATAAAACACCGACTGTGGACCGACTCATCCCACAGGAGGCGCACAGAACAAAATCACGCAATGCTGAAAATCTTTGGTTACACGAGAATCGCGACGATTCCTCGAGAGACGAACGATCGCGGAGCGAGCCTCGTCGAGGAATCCTCGGATTCGACGCCGCGGAATTGTATTAGCGTTTCGGCCACGTCCGGGTAGAAGTGACCGAAACGCGGACGATAAAATGTGACTCACCATGTCCGTTCCCAAGTCGATGCAGAGAATAGTGACGGTACCAAGAGGCAGAGGAATGTCGCAAAGGATGAACGCCAGGAAAGGTGAGATCTCGGGTATGTTCGAGGTGAGGGTGTACGCGATGGATTTCTTCAGGTTGTCGAAGATCAATCGGCCCTCCTCGACACCAGTTACGATCGAGGCGAAGTTGTCGTCGAGCAGAATCATGTCGGCCGCTTGCTTGGACACATCGGATCCGGCGATACCCATGGCTACACCGATGTCGGCCTTCTTCAACGCGGGAGAATCGTTCACACCGTCGCCTGGAACAGAAACGAACACTTGCCGTAAACTCACAATAACACACATTATTTCGTAGCGAATAAACCTCGCGGGAGACGACGGCGGCGCGCAGCGAATACGGGAATACTTGTTAAGATCACAAACGCGCGTCACGATTCATTTGCATGCAACGCAGATCTTAAGAGGATTTAATCAAATGCAACGCATAGGCAGTAAACAAGATGTTTACCGTACAGCGTTCTTATTGTCAGACGCTCTGTAGAGAACTTAGAGAGGATTAAACATAAACGTCTGCGAGGGGATTCAATTCGGTTTACGCGGAACTCAATCGCGAAACGTGGCACAGAGGAAATTGCTTACCGGTTACAGCGACGATAGCACCCATTCGTTGACAGCCTTCGACGATGATGAGCTTCTGCTGAGGAGAAGTACGGGCGAACACAATTTCGGTGTGGTACCTGAGAATCTCATCCAGTTGGTCGGAGTTCAGTTCCCTGAGTTCGGTTCCGTGGATGACGGCGGCTTTTGCCTCGCGAGGATTGACTTCGGATACCGGGATGTTCAACCGTTGAGCAATGTCCTCGACGGTTTCATTACCTGATCGACGAGAACGTACACGTGTCATCATCGCATATATCTGGTTTCACGCGTTCCGAGAATAATTCGCGGGACGTACCTTCAGAGATGATGCCGACGGATTTGGCAATGGCTTTGGCAGTGATCGGGTGGTCACCGGTTACCATGATGACCTTGATGCCGGCGGAGCGGCACTTGGCGACCGCGTCGGGCACCGCAGCCCTGGGCGGGTCGATCATAGACATCAGGCCCACGAAGCGGAGTCCGTCCACTGGGAAATTCGGGTCGTCGCAGTTGAATTTGAAGCCGATCGGGAACTTATCGGACGGCAGTATGAAGTCGCAGAAACCGAGTACACGTTCACCAAGACCGCCGAGCGCTAGGTAAGCGTTGTTGAACGCCTCCTTCATCTCCTCGTCCAACACTTTCTCCTTGCCGCCGATGAATATGGTCGAGCAGCGGTCGAGGATCCTCTCCGGGGCGCCCTTCATCACCAGCAGGTGCCTGGGGTCGTCCGGGTTGTCCGATTCGTGGATAGAGACCTGGTACTTGTTCGTCGAGTTGAAGGGAATCTCGCACACCTTCTTGTTGCGCTTTCGGATTCCCATTACGTCGCCGAGGGCGAGCTCCATGCACTTGAGCAGGGCGGCCTCCGAGGCGTCGCCGGCCACTTCCCTCTTCAAGATCGGCTCGCGCTCCTGGCCAGCCTTGAACTCGGCCCGGTTGCAGAGTGTCGCGATCTTGGCCAGCGCCTGGAAACCGGGACTCGTGCGGTCGTACTGCAGACCGGACTGATCTTCGGTCGTGTCCGCTTCGATGATCTGGTTGTCGAACCACATGTGGGCGACGGTCATGCGGTTCTGCGTCAGGGTTCCGGTCTTGTCCGAGCAGATGGTCGACGTCGAGCCGAGCGTCTCGACGGCCTCCAGATTCTTAACCAAGCAATTTTTCGACGCCATACGTTTCGCGGTCAGCGTCAAGCACACGGTGACGGTCGCTAGCAAACCCTCCGGCACGTTGGCTACAATAATACCGATCAGGAAGATAACCGCGTCGAGCCAATGGTAACCGAGGATGAACGCGATAACGAAGAACGTAATCCCGAGGAACACGGCCACGCCCGTGATCAAATGGATAAAGTGGTGAATCTCCTTAGCGATCGGCGTCTCACCGGTGTCGAGGCCAGAGGCTAGCCCAGCGATCCTTCCCATCACCGTCTGATCACCACAGCAGATCACCACCCCCTTCGCGGTGCCTTCAACGGCGTTCGTGGAGAAAAACGCGAGGTTTTTCGTCTCTAACGGGTTATCGTTCGTGAACTCTGGAGACCTCGACTGGGGCTCGGATTCGCCTGTCAGCGAGCTGTTGTCCACCTTGAATCCCCGCGACTCGATGATCCTGATGTCGGCCGGTATACGATCGCCGAATTTCACGTCGACCACGTCGCCCAGCACCAATTCCTCCGCCCTCAGCTGAGTCTTCTCGCCCTCCCTGATCACGGTCGCGAACTGCGGTACCATGTTCTTGAACGACTCCATGATCTTGCTCGACTTGCTCTCCTGGTAATACGAGAATATGCCCGTCACTATAACGACCGCCGCCAGCACGATGCCCAGGTACAGATTGTCGTCGTTCGGATCCTCGCTTGTCGTCGCCTGGATGGAGTACGCGATGAAGCAGAGGATCGCGCCGATCCACAGCAGCAACGCGAAACCGCCGAACAGGTTCTTGCAGAACTTCACCCATTCCGGCGTCTGTTTCGGAGGCGTCAACGCGTTCGGACCGTCCCTCTCGAGGTTCTCCTTTGCCTTCGCATGGCTGAGGCCCTGCAACGGAATCCGTTCGTTATCACCTGTCCAAGAGCTGGATTATAGAGCGTAAACTTTCCGGCTCGTCGGACATTTATTGAGAGTCTCCTCTCGAAATAAGTCCAGTCTAACCCCCGATTGAAAGTAGCGTCGCGTTAATTAGGGTTGCCCTCTCGGTTCATTTATCGACGACGAAAATTATTCAAAGGTTGAATCAAATTCAATGCATCCCCGGTAACGTACCCATTATTAACTCGGCGAATTCTATTTCTACCTGCCACTCGACAGACGTTCACGGCTTCTCTTTTCTTTTCAGTTAAGTCCCGTGTTTTCATTCACACCGTGTATTAACAGTGGCAACGCGTTCCACAATTATCGGCCCCGCTAAATAAGGGACATCATGACTTTCGTGTCACCGATGATACTCGAGAGCTTTAAATAACTCGATCGATCGACGCGTGCACCGCGGTTAGAGATAGAGCGAGCGAAAGCCACTCGTGTGCACGCGAGAGGGAGAGGCCGAAAGAAAACTCCGCTCGCGTCAGCGTCGAGTAATTATTCTGAACTGGAACACGCGATTCTCTTTACAATTTTCCCTTATACTCACGTTTTCGGGGTGCGTTTGAAATCTCTGATACAGTTCTTCGGGCGTGATCCTGTGGAAGTCGATGTCCAACTCCTGCTTCAAGTCATCTAAATTGTCCGTCCTCCGCTTTGGTTGCTTCCGCCGCGACTGTTTCCCAGAACACCAGACACCGTCAGTAAATTAGTCACGATTAAAAAGGCGGAGGGCAGTTAAGGTCCGAAGGATTCGGGAAATAAAGCGGGAGGATTTTTATCCACCTCGAGGACGGTAAGCCGTGGAGTCAGCAATTGGAAATATAAATAATTCTTGACCTCTTAGGCACGGCTGAATTTTATGTTTCTCTGGCAGAGTTCAACGCGAATTACGTATAAATGATATACAGCACTGCAATGTATGACGAATAATTACGAATACATTGGAATAAAATGTTTGATAATTAAATTATAATTTTTTTTAAAGGTATGACACACGTATTTCAACTTTAACGATTTACTTTAATAATTAATAATACATTTTTGTACTTAATGTAAAATCACTGTGCAATGAGCTCTCTGCCCGTATAATATCAATAAATTAAATAAATAAAACATGGTACTTTCGCGAAAGCCACTATAGTGGCACATAGTGCCTGAGAGGTTGAAGCTCGTGAGTGTGCATTGCTGGAAACACAAAGTTTCGGATCGGGATATGAGAAGTGGGTTGCCTCTGGGCCACAGAGAAGTATTTACAGCGTGTCTGATAGAGCCTACGATCACGGGAATTAATCACAGGATCACGTTTAATTATGGCATCATCTGTTTCGACCGACGTCGACGTTCGAATAATTGAAGGACCAATTAAACGTACTCCTTGGCACACCCTTCACCTCGTATTAGTCCGTTACCCTGAATTAGATGCGTCGAGGTAGAAGATCCACACAAGCGATAGGCGAAACCTCGCAATAAATTTCCCTTTGCCATCAATTGTAACACGACGATGGTACACAAAGGCTTGGTAATTTATGTTAGCGATTCGTGTTATGCCGAGAGCTTGAGCATTGTGCGAGGAAGAGTACGCCGGCATTAATCATCGTATAGAACAGGAGAGTGTACACAAAAGAGAAGTTAGGTAGAGTAGAATAATTCATCTTTCGGAGGAGAAAGAAGTTAATGAAAGTATATCACCGGGAGAAGAGAGCAGAAAGAACAGGAAACGGGGGGGAAGAGTTTCAGAAGATTTTCGTAGCAGAACGACCGCGGATAATAGACCGGTGGAATCGCGTGGCCATGGAAAATAGTTAGTTCGACGGCCACGAAGAATTGGCAGGAAGAAGAGATTCGCAGAGAGAGAATTCGTAAGCCACGAAGAAGAGCGATTGTAGCAGAGAGGACGGAGACCCCCTCGGGCTCCGTCCGACGAAGCAAGCCCGACAAAAAAAGAAAAAAAAAAAAATATTGCCAGCGCGGACCGGAAGTACCGCGCTGTGAATACCTTGTACATCCCGTCAGCTGTTTTGTTGTCGTCGCGAAGTTTCGGTAACGTCGCGACCCTGTACGAGTCTGAGCGGCCATGCTGTAAAAAATGAGATGATAAAAAAAACATGAGATGAGGAGACAAAAAAATTGAAAATAAATCGATGAGTCGCGCAAAACGAACAAATAAATAGAAAATAAATCGATGAGTCGACAGTCGCGCGAAACGAATAAATAAATCGTTTACGAAATTTTAGAGATAACAGTTTTTGAAGCACGCGAGCAAGTGGAGTCGCAAGCCTAATTTTCAAGAGCGGCCTCGACCGGCCGTCGTTTGGATAATGACCATTTCCGGTAGCCGGTGGACGCAGGCGTGCCGTTGAAAATCGGTTCGATCCCGGATCGAACGGATCCTTGAACGACGGCCTTACGGGATTGATCGCGGTCTCTATTGTGAACAACTCTATTGTGCGCTAGTTCCACCTCCATTGTTGCTCTTTCCCGTTTTCCAAACTCGAGAACTACATTAAATTCGCTCTACGCATTTGTATTCCAACTTTTAATGCTTCGGTCGTTCCACGTTCAAGTTTGATTAACGTGATAAAAATTTCCTCCCGGTCCCTACAAAGTTAAACGATTCTCCGTCGACTATGTAAATAGAAAAGAATGGGCTTGTTTAAGCGCGACGATTCGAGAGAAACAGAATATTCGGGGACCGGTTTATCCAGCGGAATATTTCCACCGGCAGGCGTGATCTCATTTCCCCGAGTGGCTCGGCGCATACAAACGACGTACAAACGTGGATACGCGGGATAAAAACCTCGAAACGTTCCTCGGAGGGGTCGTTCTAAGGTTCAAGCCCTAGAAACTCGACGACAAGTCACGAATTCGCGAGGGTCGCACCCCTCGTCTCTTGCGGGGGAAAAAAAGTGCCACGAGAACTCGATTAATCGATCGCTGGATTAGTCATGCTTGCCCCCAATACAAATCCTCCACGTTTTACATTATCAATAAACCTCACTGCGTCGTCAATTAAAATTCTTTCATTAAGGAGGTTCATCCGGTTAAGGAATTAACAGATAGATCTCAAAAAAAAAATTTGGTAGTCTATACCAGTATACCAGGATACCTCAAAAAAATTTGTAAGTCATTTGGATGCCTTAATGATGAGATATTAATATAAATATTTTTTACAATTTTACATGTAGTCATATGGAAAAGAGTGATTTCCCAGACTTCTATCGCTAATTTATTAGATATTGACAGACAGTTTTGAATGAAATTTATGTCATATTAAAGAGAAACATTTAACGAATATTTTAATTGCAGATTTAGGTAGATTGGGTGACTATGAATCGAGAAATATATAAAGACAACAAACGAAATCTGCATCTTTCAGCAGTAGATAACCTCCGTTATTAACATTTACATTTGACTTGGTATGTACCAGATGAACCTCCTTAAATTACTGTCACAATTTTCTGTTTCCAGAGAATCGAGGCGAGGTGAAAATTGTTAGAAAAACTACGATCGGTTTTCTCGCGTTAAAATTCGCGAGATGCACCGCGCATAATGGCACTCCGCGTATCGATCGTCGAGGCTACTCGTTGCACACGCGGGGCGATGCGATAATTGTCACTCGTTGGAGGAGAAGATTTTGCCTAGCCGCAGTGCAGTAAATTGTCTCGACCTCTCGTCGACTCGGAACGGTGATTGCAATTCTAAACGTGTCGCGGAAGCAAGTGAAATAGATTGGCGGCTGGCCAGTGGTTCTCGCCGCGTCGAAGGAATCATTTTTTACATCTGATTATTATCCTTAGGCCCGACGTTGCTTCGACGGATCGTCCCCGGATCCGCCGTTTGACGCTCCCCGCGACGATTCGTACGGAATTGAAAGGCCCGTTTCATTATCGTCGTCGATATCGTTGACAGGACCTACTACGCGGGGACGCGTGTGTGAAAAATGGATCGAAGATGAAGAGCGGACGTAGGGCCGCGGGCGACGAATGCTCAGCCTTCTATTGATCCGAATGATACAGACACAAAGGTACGCGCGGCTATTCGTCGACGATTTTAACGAGCGGTGTGTGTCGACGGCAGAGCTCTCTCGTTCCGTCCAAATAAATTGCCTCGGATAGTCCACGCGCTCTCTCATTTCGTATCCGTATGACCGATATTTTAATGCTCAGTTTCGCTCCACGGTTACCCCGCCGTCGCGAAATTTCTCGTATCGGACGAAGGCAATTATTTAGCGGAATTACTACGCTCAGGGAATATCATACGCGATCACAATGCGGTTGTCCTGTGTCGTGGCGTACATTAATCTTCCGGCGAAAATGTTCGCTTTCAGAGGATCGTATCTTTTTAGATAAAGTTATTAAGTACAGATTAAAGTACAGATTCCTTGAGTAAGAATAATCGAAGTACGGAAGGACTTACTCCATTTCCTGCTAAAACTATATTTAAAATAATGGCACACGTTTGAAATTTGACAAATAAATAATTATTAGTGTATCAAAGATGCATGGATGAGTAAGAGTAATCGAAGTACAGAAGGACTTACTCCATTTGCTGCTAAAACTATATTTAAAACAATGGCACACGTTTGAAATTTGACAAATAAATAATTATTAGTGTATCAAAGATGCATGGATGAGTAAGAGTAATCGAAGTACAGAAGGACTTATTCCATTTGCTGCTGAAACTATATTTAAAATAATGGCACACGTTTGAAATTTGACAAATAAATAATTATTACTATATCAAAGATGCATGGAAAATTTCGAAGAAATTAAGAAGCTCTTTTCGGAGTTACATTAATTTAAAATGAATATGTATTTTTGAGAATTGTTGAATTGCGAATCCCTTGAGGAGCAACGTGGCCCTGTGCAATTCCGCTCCACGTGTCCGCGCGTATGTATACGTGCAAGGTGCGTACGTAACGAAATTGCATAATCGTGCTTCCTCAATGACGAGAACACCGTGTGCGACGATCAACGAGAGATAATAATGTCGCGGAATTGTCGTCGCCGCGCGTTTACGCTTCGCGTCTAACCAAATTACCGCTCTTTACGACCGACCGACCGACCGCCAGACCAGATCGGCTCGCAACCATTTTTATCTAATCGTGACCGCGTCCCCGGGACTCGCACGGTCGAATATTCAATTATCATCAATTATTTCTTGAGTCAGGTTCAGTCAGGGTTAACGCCATAAACTTCATCGCAGCTTTCTTTAATTGACGAAATAGATAAGAATGTTTCGTATAATTAAATGATATTTTTTCGCGTATCGAACTCCGTAAGTAGTCAATTCTTCCATAAAAATATGTATGATTTTGGAGCGTTCACTGTGGTCAACATAATTTTATAAGACTTCTGACTTATCGTATCACAAATAGTTCTTAGTAGACGCATAACAAACTTGATGAGAGGCTCGTACGCGGCGACCGGATGTGGTCGGCTCCCAGGAAAGCGTCACGATAACACACAGCATAGATATAATTTATTTCGATGGAATGTTAGTGAGAATGTTACTCGAAACACAACAGACGTACGAGATATCGTGTTGATATTTTTCTGAGACTTAGTATTCCGTAAACAGAATGATTAAGAAGTTATACGATCTTTATTTTTATCTCGATGTACATATATTCAAGAATGTCCATAAAAAATTTCATCGATCCGAAAAAAACGAAAGAAAATTCTAACTGCGTAAAACTTCTTAATGAGGAAAGTCAGAAAAACGTTTTTATGGTTAATAGATTGAGCCTCATTACTCCCGGTTTGATTTCTCCCCGATTTCCGACAAATCGCGCCAGTGATCCCCCGGCCTTGAGTCACCGGAAGAGAGTTCCGTCGTCAACAACTCCTCCGAGTAATTTCTCAACGTTAGACGCGTGTAATCGGGCGAGCGTCCAGGATCGATCGGACGAGATCGAGCCAAGAGTGAATCGGAGAAAGAGTTTCCCCTCGCGGAAGACGGATCGCGCGTTAGACGACCGTCTCTCGAAGGGAAGGATCTCGAACGTTGCAAAGGGAACGAACAGCCGCGCCGGGGATCGTAATCGTCGAATTAAGGTCGAGGGTACGGCTGGTTTTATTGAGAAGAAGGCGTATCTAGGGGATCGTAATTATTCGCCAGAAACGGGGGACGCGGCTGCAATTAGTCCCGGTAAATTGTAGTAAATCGCCAGATTTCGCGGTAAAATAGACCATAAAGATAAGACGAACCCCTTTTTACTGTCAAATACACTTGTGCACTTTCGAACCCTCCGTTAAATTCGCGTGTCACCGTGAAAAAAATGGAAACCTTGAATAAATTCATTTGATAATTGATAAGTAAATTTTGTAAAACAATCGTGTTAACCCGTTGGGTACATTTGACGTCTGAGACACGTCATTTTAGTTTTATTTTGTTGTTACTAATTCATTTTTGTTTTGCAATTCTAATTACATGAAGACATCTTAATAATAAACGTCACCAATATTTTAGAAATAAATTCTTACGTAAAATGTACTGCTTTTACATAAAACTCCAAGCAACCAAAAATTATATCCGTTCCACGTGCAAATATTTTCTCAAATAAATCCGTAACCAAAGGGTTAACTTCGTATAAAAACTTCTCGGAAAATATAGAATCAGAACCGGTTGTGATAAGCAGAAGAAATTAGGTTGAACGACAGCGATCTTTAGTTTCGGAGGAAGAGAGGGCGGCATCCAAGTAATTTGATCGCGACAGACGCGACGAACCCGGGTTTAATCGAGTTGCATAACCAGCCCTTTTGGCCGCGGGTCGAAATCGACGGGGCGGGGTGGCACCGGAAGGGAACACGACAATGGGTCAGCCCGGAATTCTGACGAAGTCAGCCATGCTTAACCTAATTCGATCCCTGTTTCCGAGGATCCGGCTTGGTTTCGGCCCCGCGACGGACCGGAGCTCCCTTGGGGGTGGCCGCGAGAGGAACGGGAGACCTGCGCGAACTCGCGGCAACGTTACGTAACAGCGTGGGACGTATGATCCCGAATTCGGGGAATATCTATTTTCATCCCTCATAAATCCGAGACTCTGTTTGAAAACGAAATGGAATATTGTATTTCATCGGAATACCTCTTCCCCGTATTATACGCGATCCGGATGAAACCATAGGAGTTAACGAGCGTACTATAAAAATTCTTCTAAACCGGTTCAACGATTTATGCGAAATTCTCGTAGGAAAGAAGCTCCTTTAAGCGCATTTGTCATATTTTCTTCTCAGGAAAATATTGTTATGCCCACGCGATATCTTAGGAGCGGGTTGATCTCCTCTAAGTTTACGGCGCACGCCAAGTCGACCGGAAATGATATGCTCGCAGATTTACTCCGTGAATGCGCGGCCAAACGCGGTCCCGGTGTTCACGGCGAACAGAGGTAGATAAACTTTGCAGCTCGCTTAAAAATATTGCCCGTAACGTCGGATATCGTTTACCGTCGCAGATAAACAGGAAAGGCTCTCGAGCTGGTCCCGCTGCTTAACTTATTCGCGATAAAACGAGCCGTGCAGAGGAAATATGCATTGCACAGCTTGGGACCGTGAAGTTTCGTTGTTGGGACACATGGAAATTTCAATCNTTGCTTGGACACATCGGATCCGGCGATACCCATGGCTACACCGATGTCGGCCTTCTTCAACGCGGGCGAATCGTTCACACCGTCACCTGGAACAGAAACCAACACTTGCCGTAAACTCACAATACCATACATTATTTCGTAGCGAATGAATCTCGCGAGAGACGACGGCGCGCAGCGAATACGGGAATACTTGTTAAGATCACAAACGCGCGTCACGATTCATTTGCATGCAACGCAGATGTTAAGAGGATTTAATCAAATGCAACGCATAGGCAGTAAACAAGGTGTTTACCGTACAGCGTTCTTATTGTCAGACGCTCTGCAGAGAACTTTAGAGAGGATTAAACATAAACGTCTGCGAGGGGATTCAATTCGTTTTACGCGGAACTCAATCGCGAAACGTGGCACAGAGGAAATTGCTTACCGGTTACAGCGACGATAGCACCCATTCGTTGACAGCCTTCGACGATGATGAGCTTCTGCTGAGGAGAAGTACGGGCGAACACAATTTCGGTGTGGTACCTGAGAATCTCATCCAGTTGGTCGGAGTTCAGTTCCCTGAGTTCGGTTCCGTGGATGACGGCGGCTTTTGCCTCGCGAGGATTGACTTCGGATACCGGGATGTTCAACCGTTGAGCAATGTCCTCGACGGTTTCATTACCTGATCGACGAGAACGTACACGTGTCATCATCGCATATATCTGGTTTCACGCGTTCCGAGAATAATTCGCGGGACGTACCTTCAGAGATGATGCCGACGGATTTGGCAATGGCTTTGGCAGTGATCGGGTGGTCACCGGTTACCATGATGACCTTGATGCCGGCGGAGCGGCACTTGGCGACCGCGTCGGGCACCGCAGCCCTGGGCGGGTCGATCATAGACATCAGGCCCACGAAGCGGAGTCCGTCCACTGGGAAATTCGGGTCGTCGCAGTTGAATTTGAAGCCGATCGGGAACTTATCGGACGGCAGTATGAAGTCGCAGAAACCGAGTACACGTTCACCAAGACCGCCGAGCGCTAGGTAAGCGTTGTTGAACGCCTCCTTCATCTCCTCGTCCAACACTTTCTCCTTGCCGCCGATGAATATGGTCGAGCAGCGGTCGAGGATCCTCTCCGGGGCGCCCTTCATCACCAGCAGGTGCCTGGGGTCGTCCGGGTTGTCCGATTCGTGGATAGAGACCTGGTACTTGTTCGTCGAGTTGAAGGGAATCTCGCACACCTTCTTGTTGCGCTTTCGGATTCCCATTACGTCGCCGAGGGCGAGCTCCATGCACTTGAGCAGGGCGGCCTCCGAGGCGTCGCCGGCCACTTCCCTCTTCAAGATCGGCTCGCGCTCCTGGCCAGCCTTGAACTCGGCCCGGTTGCAGAGTGTCGCGATCTTGGCCAGCGCCTGGAAACCGGGNATAATTAGCCGTGCAAAGTCAGTTCTCGAAAAATTGAATGTGTCTAGAACGAAGAATCGTGTTCCTAAGCTAATGAACGTCGAACACTCATTACACCGTGAAATAGTTTGGTACCAGTCATTTTGACTAGATTTGGTACTACTAATGTTAATACAGACCGAATCGACTTTCCACCTACGATAATTAGCCGTGCAAAGTCAGTTCTCGAAAAATTGAATGTGTCTAGAACGTAGAATCGCGTTCCCCAGGTAATGAACGTCGAACACTCATTATACACCGCGAAAGGGTTAATCGACGGGAGCCACCGATCGTGCCTCGTCCCCGGAGAACAGGGGAAACCGGCGCCAGCCGTCTCGCGTGTTCCGCTCGCGTATCCCCGAAAGCCTTCGGGAGGCTTCGAAATTGCCGCCCGGAATGATTTAAATCGGGTCCGGGGTCGCGTTCGCCACCCCCGCCCCCGGTCACCATCGATGGTACCGTACCATTCTGATTCAGAAGCTGTCTCGCACCCCTTCTGCTTCCGCCCCCGTAAAGCTCGGCTCCGCTTTCCGTTTTCTCCCCGTTTCGGTCTGTCGCCGTGGCCGCGGGTCGATGAGGACGACGGAGCCGTCGCCGCGGACGCGCATGCGACCCGACCACCCCCTCTATCACGGATCAATACCCAACGAGGCCACCCACCTTCTCTCTCTCTCTCTCTCTCTTTCTCTCGCGTGCGTTCGCGTGTGCTCGCGACACGCGCGGCCGAGCGTATGGGGACGCGTCACGCGCGGACCACCTGGCGCCGTGGGCTCGTCTCACGGGCTTTCATCTCAAGGTTCCAAGGCCCTTTTTTTTCGCCGATCGCAGAAACCGTGAACCCTTTCGTGGTGCCAACCATTTTTAGAATCAAGCTTCCTGTTCTCTGGTTATTCTTGGAATAAATACGGGTTTTTTTTTTATATTGGGGAAATTGGCGAGAGGATTGGTGTAGGAAGTGGATTAATACCTCGGGGATGCGGCGGGGCGATTTTCGGATTGGATGGTAGGAATTTAGAGGAATGGATTACCCGCCCTCGGAAGTTGGTAGGTCACTCGGGTTTTCGGTGGTCAAAATTTTAGTAGCTACCAAACTATTTCAGACGGAAAGTTAGACCGGGCTGCTCGAGATGCATTAGACGGATTGGCCGGCTAAGACGTTCCCCGGAGCTTAAGTAATGCGATAGCGGGGAGAACGACGTCGGGGGAGAAATTGTAATGGTAAAAAACGCGGAGCGAGGAGTTAAATTCGTTTTCACGAGAGAGTAGATACCGCGGCGTCTACTTTAACCGGCAACATTGCGCGGAGAGACAGAGGCCGGGAAAAGTCCAATCTTCCTCGTCCTATTCACTTTTTACCCGGCCGCATTTGTAAATGTCCGAAGTACAGCGATTCAATTACCGTTTGCTTAAATAAAAGTTCACCCCGGACGCGGCTATCCGCTTTCGAGGAGAACCCGGAATTCTCATGGCTCGCGACGAAGAAAAATGTTCCACCCCCGCGGCCGGACGGGTGTAGCACAAATTTAATTGGTCCCCATTTCTCCTCGTTTACGAATACGACCTCCGCCGCACCCTGTTCCCTCCGACTCCTGCTAACGTCTCATTTTTCCTAATCGCCTCGACCACCTTCGTCCCTCTTCTCCGTGAAAAACTGGCCGGGGTAGTTGTTAGACGAAGATCAACCGGGTCAGCGAAAATCCTCGCCCAATGTTCGTCCCTGGACAGACACTTCAACAACGGGGACATCTTCCAATATCCAAGTTCATTTCTTTGGATTATGTCCAAAGAAAATTTAAACGTCTTCGGGTATGAATTGTTTCCGAACTAATAAAAAATACTATTTACGAAATTAAGAGAAATATAATTTTCATGTAATAATCTCTATCTATATAATGAATTAATACCAATTTCAATGAACAAATTATTGTATATAACTTATTCACCCTAGATAGACCACTCGTAACACAAAAGATGGAATAATTTTTTACAGTCTGCCATCGATACATCTTCCAATATCCAAGTTCATTTCTTTGGATTATGTCCAAAGAAAATTTAAACCTCTTCGTGTATGAATTCTTTCCTCAAAGGAATCAATAAGAAATACTATTTACAAAATTGAGAGAAATATAATTTTCATGTACTAATCTCTATCTATATAATGAATTAATGCCAATTTCATTGAACAAATTATTATATGTAACATATTCACCCTAGATAGACCGCTCGTAACACAAAAAATTGAACAATATTTTACAGTCTGCCATCGATAGAATTCCAATATCCAAGTTCATTTCTTTGGATTATGTCCAAAGAAAATTTAAACCTCTTCGTGTATAAATTCTTTCCTCAAACGAATCAATAAGAAATACTATTTACAAAATTGAGAAAAATATAATTTTCATTTAATAATCCCTATCCATTTCAATGAACAAATTATTGTATGTAACTAATTCACCCTAGATAGGCCGCTCGTAACACAAAAAATGGAACAATTTTTTACAGTCTGCCATCGATGGAGGACATCTTCCAATATCCAAGTTCATTTCTTTGGATTATGTCCAAAGAAAATTTAAACCTCTTCGTGTATAAATTCTTTCCAAACCAATAAGAAATACTATTTACAAAATTGACAAAAATATTTTCACTTAATAATCTCTATTTCAATAAACAAATGATTGTATGTAACTTATTCACCCCAGACGTTACGAAGGCAGATGTTACGTAATAATTCGATCGGATGAAAGGATGTCCCGTTTACAAGAGCCTCCCCTTTCTGTTCAAAGAAATCCGTACATTCTTCTAGCGCCCCTGTGTCGCGTGCACCCCTCGGGTGCAGCCTGCTGGTAACGACGTAGAACCAGTGACCCATTAATAGTACACGCCATCCGATAAATAGGAAACCGGCGTAGGCAACGCGAATTCGTGTAACCGTGTTACACCACGTAAACTGATTTCCATCGACGTAGAATCGAATTACTCGCTGCCACGAAACTTGCGGCTGAAAACCGATCTAACCACCCGTTCACGTTCACTTCATGATATTTTGACACGAACGACCAGGAATTATTCAACAATTTTTTTTTTTTTATACACTTCACCTTTTATCCCGCGGCCGATATTTTAATTCGACCTAGTTCTCTATAGTTGAGTCGAAGTTTAATATTAATCGGGAGGATCGATGGCGAGAACTTGCGTCAGTTTTATAGAACTCGAATTTTTCAATTGCCGTCGCCGGTTCAATCATCGTGTGGTCAGCCGAGACGAGTCGTCGACGGGTCGGGGCGGTCGAGAAACGCTTGAAATTTACGCCTGGACATTCCGCGCAGGCCGGAGCCTCTAATATCGAGCGGGGGTCGGGCCGGTCGCGTCTCGTTCAATCCTGAATATTAGATTCCGGAAATTTCCAAGTTTCACCGTAAATTCAACCGGCGAGAAGTTGTCGCGCGAACGAGCCATGAAAAGAACCAGAATCCCCTGACCCAAACATCTTTCGGGGCCGAACGAGGAAACTTCCCCGTCTCCGTCGAACCGTGTCGCCCCGGAAAATTGAAAACTACCAAAGTACACAGACGACTTGGCTCGTAAATTGGACACGCGATTGTGTCTACTCGATATGGGTTTTTCCTAAACGCAAAATCGTACATTTTTTTTACGTGTTTTATCGAGCGATTACGAAAATAAACTCGGCTCTTTCAATATCGTTCGCGCTATCAGCGATCGGATGGGAGGAAATCGTTCGCGACTCGCGAACACCGTCCAGACCG
This sequence comes from Ceratina japonica, assembly GCA_019453355.1. Classification (NCBI taxonomy): domain Eukaryota; kingdom Metazoa; phylum Arthropoda; class Insecta; order Hymenoptera; family Apidae; genus Ceratina; species Ceratina japonica. The sequence goes on along the minus strand of SMSR01015489.1, from coordinate 22,852 downwards.
CCATACGCATACTTCATAGGACGTGAAATGGCCGGCTAAAAATAGCACTTAACGAAACTTTTGCGCTTTGCTTAGATCTCGCATTCATCGGCTGCATAAAGCCGGGGGCTCTCTCGCACTCCATGAAATATGTAACGCCGCGGCTGCAGGCCTGGCGGCCGTCAAGGGGAAGAAGAAACGTCGAGCATCTTCTCCACGTTTCTTCAAACCTCTTTTTTCATCCCCTTCTTTCCGCTCGCGAGTCCGTCGCTAATTTGCAATTACGTCCTCCGACCCGGGAGCTACGACTAACGAGAGTGGCCAGACTTATTTACAGGTTTAATTTCGTGGAAGTCGAGAATTCCGCGTAGCGTATAGTCGGCGAGGAATTTTTTCAACCATGACGTTAACTCTCCTCTTTTTTTATCTCCCAAGGTGATATTTTTATGGATACTTTTTTTAGAAAACGACTGAGCTGCAACGCCTCTCACTCAAGGACGTAATAAATTCATAAACCGACCGTCGTTTCACGTTTTTCCCAGCCACTTACAATAACTTTCATGCGTGCTCGCGCGGACGAAGCACGCGCGTCAGCTGATCGGCCGATGCGAGCGGAAAGGGAACAAGAGAAAGAAACGAAGTCGGAGAAGAATCGCGTATGTGTGCGACCGGCCTTGCACTCACCCTCGCGCACCGCCCACGCACGGCGAAGATCCGCGACGTGACGCGTGCGTGGCACAGGGCGCTTCGCGAATTGGGTCACCAGGGAGAGGCTGCTGCTGCTGGTCGTTTAACTTGAGGTCTGTTCCTTATTGTACGCACGTCACCGAACACGTGTGCAATTCAGCCGCGTCAAAGACCGTGATCTTAAGAAAAAGCTGACGACGTCTACGAGCCTTTCACGTACCGGTTTCATTATGAACCCGAACCCTCGTCCGTTTCTCGTTTTCTTAATTCGATCCTTCGCAGCGCGGTGAACCACGAAACTACACGAGAATCAAGACCGTCGTTCAAAGAAAACGAAATTTAAACCCTCTCTCGCTAATTCTTTTCTCTCTTCAAAGGACGAATTTGGCGAGCGAATCGTCGCTCCACTTTTGAATCGCCGTCCCAATTATTCGACAAAAGCGCGGGATTTCACGGTCGAAGGATCTCGACAATAATCCCATATTCAGGGAGGCAACGTTGAAAATCGATTTCCGCGACGAGCTCCGGTATCGGGGGAATCGGTTTCGCGTCGGTGAATCGTATCAATAATTCCAGAACGAACGGAATACGTCAGCCGCGGAGGACTAACGTCGATTACCTTGAAGGAATTGGATCGCGTGTCTCGGTTAGGGTCTTCTCGCGTGCACGTTCCCAGGCCGTCGTCGTCGGTCTTCGGCTCAATCGACGTGATCAAACATCGGTCACGTGAGACACGATCTCGCGGATTATCAAAATTTACCGCCAGGAATATTCCGTCGCTTTGCACATTCCGCGGTTATTAATCACGGCGTTAAATATCGGGCCCGAATCCAGCGTTGTACGTATGTACGTCGCGCGACTTTCCTCTCGGAGATATTAGGTCACGACTCGGAGAGAATAAAAAATTCTACGAAGCGTGGGAGCGTTTTCCCTCGGGCGAACATTGGGAAATCGATACGCGACCGACGAGATTCGATCGAGATCGTGGGCCGAGCGATCGGAATTGGATTTTCGTCTATTCTCGGTCGCTCGTCCCTGAAAGTCGCCGAGACATTGGATATATTTATATGTTACACCCCGTGCGTGCCGCTCCGGTTCGTGGATATTTCTCTTCACTGTACGTGACCCAAAAGCGTCTTCCGGGAAAGGCGAGTTTCCACCGAAAAAGTTTCTCGCTGCACGCAGTTAACGAATGCATCGAATCTCCGCACGTTATACTATTACTTCCAGTCATCGAGTGTCATCGAAACGAGATAAAGAAATGACGGAAATGATCTTAGCCTCGGAGGATTAGCGCGGTCGCGTCGCGGCGGGAGGTTCCGCATTATGAAACTGCGCCGACCGCAATCAGTATCTCGGACTCGGCGTACGTCGAATTCAATTACATCGCGTACGATTGATTTTCATTACGAAACCAGCTGTATCGATCCCCCGCGTATTAATTATGCCCGGCATTGACGCAACGCGTGCCGCATAAATCGAGCCGGGTCTATGTAATCGTCCGGCCGCGATCTCCGATTGCGCCGCGATTACGGAAATTGTGTCTACTTATCTATGGCCAATGAACTTCCTTCGAAAACCGCCACGGATGTTTGTTACGATTCATGCGACGCTCAAGTGCTTCAACCAAGATTTTAAAAAAACGTCTGTCTAGTTTGATCATATTCAGTTTTCCATGGAATTTTTCATTTCGTTTGATTCGAAGAAATCTTAATACGGAGGAATGTAGCGAGATGATTGGTAACAAGTTAAAAGCATCGGTTGGCGAAGCTCGAGCGTTCATTAAAGCTCCGCTTAGGGCGGCTGGATCTCGGCCAAAGAGGAAACGATATTTGAAATCGGTGAACGGGAGCACGCGATTCCGCGTGGAAATAGCGATTCGATTCTATACGTTACACTAAAAAGCTAGTTATTAGTCGGTACAAAGTGTCTCTGAAAATAGCCCGTTGAGACAGTCGTAGATACATAGGAACACGTGTCCCGGCTCGCGTTTTGCTTATCGATAAAGAATTCGTTAAAACGAATGTAAGCGATTTGGGGAAACGGGTTCGTCGTCTAAGTTTAGACGCTATGTTTCGGTTAAATTTGTTCAACGAGGAAATCGCGATTGTCACCGGTTAGATCGTGGGCCTCGGTCGCGTGATCACCGATAAATCCGTGTACGTGTGTGTCCGCGAGGCGTTAAAAATAATACGGCGCGTTATCAGCGGCACAAAAGCGAATAAAACGCGAATCAGTTTTCCTGGCTCCTCTCGCCTTGACATTCTCGAGTTCCTCGGCACGATTTACGTTTCGCGGTACANAAAGTTAACACTAGATATAGTACCCTTTTTTATACATGTATTTCTTCATTTAAAACCAGTCATTTCGACTGGTTTGGTAGTTCTAGTGTTAGGAATCGAGTTTTCACCTACGATAATTAGCAGTTCAAAGTTAGTGTTCACGTTCTCAAAAAATTGAATGGTGATAATGAACGTCGAACACTCATTAAAACCCTGAAATAGTTTGGGAGCTACCAGTCATTTTGACTAGTTTGGTAGTACTAATGTTAATACAGATCGAATCGAGTTTTTACCTACAATAATTAGCAGTGCAAAGTCAGTGTTCACGATTTCAAAAAATTGAATGGGTCTAGAATGAAGAATCGTGTTCTCAAGGTAATGAACGTCGAACAATCATTACA
>SMSR01015489.1:5355-19478 GCA_019453355.1 Ceratina japonica | reverse complement strand
CCTTGACATTCTCGAGTTCCTCGGCACGATTTACGTTTCGCGGTACGCGCGCACCTCGCGAAACCCGCAAACCGCGAGAGTGCATTTCCTTATAGAATCTCATCGCGGTGTAAATATTTCAGATCGATTAAAGAATCGTCTCCCGCGGGGATTTCGACGTCCGACGATGATGTACGGGGACGGGATTTTTGAAACCGTGTGCAAAATTTCTTAGGAGTGTGAAACGTAGCTGCTAAAAATAGACCGAAAAGGCGAAGAACCTCTGCTCGGTTCGCGTAACTATGCTAGCGAGATACGAGTAGAAAAGTAGTGCCTATGCCGGCAATTTTAACTGTAAGCTCCGATTTCGAAAAAGGAAGTAGAATTGTCGACTTAATTGTGAGCGCGTCTGATCGATACGTTCTTCATCTACTGGCGCCTTGAACGCGTCGACGTTCCCGACACGTGAGGCCGAGATGAAAATGTGAACGAGAAGATTCGCACCGCGTTACGTAAGAAATTGAGTAGTGACAATGTTGCGATCTGCGTTAATTAGTGGCACGCTAACGAACAGCCACGTGCATCTATGTATGTGTGCATGTACTCGCGGGACGAGAAATGTGGACGCGTCTGATTTGCTCGCTCTATTCGCGGCGCGCAATTAGATCGGCGCTAGACAACAGTGCTTTAGCCTCGAATTAACCAATTAAACGATCGAACGAATTAATCCAATGAACCTTAACCTCGGGACAGTCGTGTGCGAGTGCGCCACGGTTACGAAACGAACACGCAGCGGCCGTGAACTCTTCCAAGAAGCTCCGACCGAATCCTTTTCCATTTCGAACCTCCTACAGGTTCAACGACCCGTCATAATCATCAGGTTTCCAATAAAAATCTACAATGGCACTAAAATGAGAGTTTTAAATGACAATAAAAAATTTTTACTGTCGAAGAATTCTTATTTAAGAGACGGAATTATTTGTACGATTTCTATTGACGCGACGTTTGACAACGTGACAAAAATTATGAACCGAGTAAAAAAAATTGATGGCACTGTTTATGAACCGAGGGAACATCGAGCAGTGCCGTAGCTAGTTCACGGTCTTCCCTTGGTCCCCTCGGCCGATGGGAAGGGGCTGGCCGCGCAATTGCATAATAAATCGATGCACAAAAGGGCCCGCTAGCCGGATAAAGCGAAACGTTCGACGGATTAACGACTACCGTCCTCGTCGCGTCTCGTACGTACGTACCCGTACGCTGGCTGCCCGAATTACTTTGAAATTTTCATTAATCGCGGGATTAAACCTCGACGAATTCCGTTTAACGCGTACGAGAACGATTAGAACTCGAGATTGGAAATACCGTGAAAACTATGGTGAAATTCAATGTTCCAATGTGTGTAAAAAAGAGAATTTAATTGGCGGTGGAATCGGTCGCCGATTGCACCGGAGAACGAACGTCGTACCGTGTCGTGTTCGCGTGTAATCGAAAAACTCAGCCATATTTGTAAACGGAACTCCGGCTGATGATATAACGATTCGCGAGATGTAATTACATCTGCACGATAAAACCTAGAAGGAAATTGCCGTAATGAAAGACAATTTTATCTGAAATTGTAACCGTAATCTTCGTGTAAACCTCTATCCGATATCCCGACGCGAACGACCGAGCCGGAGCGAATGAAGACTCAGAAAACTGCAATATAAAAACGATGGGACGATGAAATATTAATGACGGACTCTAAAGAGACGCGCATTTTCCTATCGATCCGGTCGTCGCGACACAGTCACGTGAAAAGGGCAATCCCTTTGCGGGCCAACGACCGTCGACGACTTACTTCGTTAAGGGGAAACATTGGTTTAACCGAAGACCCACAAACGCTCTAAGCAGAAGTCTTTGAAGAGGCTATTACAGCATTCGGATTTCCACGGGATTTCCAGCCCGTTTTCTTCCCCCAGCGACGGTAACGAACGATCTCCGCTCGAGAAATTTCCTCCGCCTCGGACACTCCCGTCGACGTCGTCCGAACGATTTCACCAAATCGGGCCGCGAGCACTTCTCCGAAATCTTTAATTCACACAATCAGTATCACCAACCGTAATTCTCGTTACCGACTCGAGTGACACTCATCACTTGACAAAGAAAGCGAATTATTAATTACCGTTTACGAACCGACGGAATGTAAGTCACGTCTTTAAAAAAGAACGACGTTTATTCGACGTAGGATCGAGGGGTTTGAGGGACAGGGATTATCAAAAGCGTTCAAGCCTACCGATTCTGATCTCATTCATCTACGAATCGATCGGAGGGTTTAATAGCCGCGAAGCAAAGCCGGGTCGCTATAAATACGTTTCTAAGACGTGCTCTGTACACCAGGATAATTATCATAGACACGTCGTTATTCAATTTCTCGTACGTCATGCAACAATTGGCCGATCGATTTCGGAGAAAAACCGATCCGGGGAACGTGGCCCTGCAGAAATCAGCCTCTAGAGTTCATGCAGGATGTAGAAACGGATTCGTGCGGCGACGGGGAAGGCCTCGAATCGACGGGCTGACGTCTGCCAGCCAAGGTCCTTCGAAATCGATCTCGCGAAACGAGGACACTCGTACATATTTTGTTAACCCCGATACAACCCACAACATCCTACTGTTCATAAGTTTTAAGACGAGAACTAAACGAGACNCGGGGAAGGCCTCGAATCGACGGGCTGACGTCTGCCAGCCAAGGTCCTTCAAAATCGATCTCGCGAAACGAGGACACTCGTACATATTTTGTTAACCCCGATGCACAGATTCCACAACATCCTACCGTTCATAAGTTTTAAGACGAAAACGAGATGTTACGAGATCGTGAATCAACTGCAGATAAAAATTTTAATAATTTATTACGATCTTGGAATTTCGACTTATGAACAGCAGAATCATACGTAGAATTTAAGTATTGATCAACCATTAGGAATGCTAGAGAAAGGGACTGCGTTACCGCAGGGAAACCTTACGTTAGAATGAATGCGAGAGGAACGATAATAAGCCTTAATTCTAATTTCGAGCGATTATTAAATTACGCCGTGCGAGACGATTGAATTCGGCCGAGTCCTACGGGGAATTAGGAGGCAGAAGATACTCGAAATTGAACTCAGCAGTGTCAGATTAAATCCAGGGGAAGTAACCTAAATTTGGTGGAACACACTCGAAGCAGACCGCGGCCGGCATCGATCCACGCGCCCGTTTAGACGGTGCACCGAATCGATAAGCGCATAGTTGCGTGAACGCGAATCGCAAGTTAGCAACAAAGTTGTATACGAACGTACGATCGATGGATTGCCAAGTATTCCCATCGCGAAGCGAAGAATCCGCCCTTACGCGACACGAAGGGGCGAACGAGATCCGCTCTCGCAAAGAGGGACGAGATCCTTTAAGGATGTTCTGGAGGAGTTGAGAACAAAAACGTCCAGAAATTCTTGAAACGTTAACAAAACATAGTTTCAAGAAAACTTGATTAAAAAGCTAGTATAAGAAGCAATTCACTAATTAAACATAAGCTTTCGGAATTAATCTATATTTTTAATCTATAATAATTTTATAATTGTTTTTAATCTATATTTTTAATACAAAATATACATCATAAATGGCCTTCATTGCCAATATATTGACGAACTTCGAATTTTATGTAATTTAGTCTTGAATTGTACCTCCAGAACATCCTTAATAAATACGTAACATCTACGACCGAACTTCTGTTGAACTTGTAACCTTCTTAACACAAGGAACAGGATGTTCGCCGAATGATTTACTCGACTACTCGATTCTAGTAGAAAAAGAAATAAATAATGGAAAGGTTAAATGTCAGTGGCAATGTAAATAAGAAGAGGAGATTTCCAATTACATTTTCCGAGACAGGGCGTCTACTCGCTGAGAAAACCTAATAGAAAACGGAATACAGAGGAACTGGTAAGAAGTACTGCGGACAAGAGAAAATAAAGCGAAGAGAACGGTCGTTGAGCACTGAGCATAGAGAGTTGTCGCGGTAGCGGAGACGTCTCTGGACCGAGTAAATGAAAAGACGAGGGGAGCGGGATTTGCGAAGAATGGGTAACGGCGGGTCGGGGCGGAATTGGCCGCCGTTATCATAAGAATCGAAATGTCAGAGGAATTATAAATAGGCTGGGATCGATAGACAAGCCCGAAGGCGAGCCTGGGCGCCATCTAGTCTGCGGCCCTTCCACCTACGACCGCCCCGGCTCACCCTTTCTAACCCCTAATGGACGTTCGAACGGTTTTTGATAGAGACCCGCTAAAGGATATTTGACAAAAGACACCGATCTTATCCTCGTCAACGCCTTCCGTCCTCCCGAGCCACTTACAAAGAATTTGCGTACTTTCAGACCGTCTCAGCGGTCGTCGGCTAGATAAATCCGGTTAGAATCTACGGAAGCATCTGTTACGTTATTGTCTTTATAAATCCCGCAATTTCCCCTCTGATATTCTTAATAAATTGATGTTAAAGAGAGAACGCCCTTAGCCTTCGTTCGGTCGGCGCGTTTCTCGCGAGATGCGAGGCGATCCGAGCGTCAGAAAAGGAGACCGGAAGGAAGCTGGACGTCGTTCCGCGCGGCGTGGCGCGGAGGGCACCGCCTCAAGAACCTGTTCGGGCTGGCGTGAGCTCGTTAGAAACACTTCTAACGGAAATGAGCGTTTTGCGGGCCGAACGAGAAACGTTAAGTGGCGTGTGATGCGCGGACGACGGGTTAATTTTACGCTCGTAGCAGCGCGCGATCGCCGTTCAAACGCGCCGCGGAACGTCGCTTCTAATGGACGGTGTGCCGTCTCGTTTTATCGAGCGTGCCGCAATCACGAAACGATTGTCTCCGGAAGCCGTGATTCGGAAATTCAGTTAGACCGCCGGAACTTCAAGTATTCACGCGTTCGTATAAAATAAAAGCTACTGAGAAAAAATGATTGTAAGATTTCTGTGATTTTTCAGATTTTCCATAACTGACAGAGAATTTGAGACAGAGATTGGTAGAAGATTTTTAAGCGAAGCGGACAGGATTCGAGGCGAACGGGGAACCGAGTGTCACAGTAGTAGAGGACACGGAAGGTCGGACATAATGTTCAGAACGATTTCATTCTTTCCGTTTATTGTATCGCGCAATCGATCCGCCGATAGCCGGACCGAGCGAGCGCTGAATGAACACGAACGTCACCGTTATGTAACTGACCTGAACAGATCGCGAAGGGCGCAAGTCCCTTCCCGTGGCCGAAGGTCATAGGTCGAAATCGCCATGGAATTCATCTGATCCGACCTGACTAACCTTTAGGAAAATCCATTTCGAGGAACGAAACGACTGGTATTAAATCGCGAGGAGCGTCGAGCTGAAAAGGACAGGAAAAAATGGTGACGCCGCTCGCGGTGAGTTCGGTTTCGTAGGAGGTAGAAGCGATGTGAACGAGGTAGAGCGAGTAGAACGCGGCGGAATAATCGGCAGGCGGAAGTCGCTCGAAGAAATTTCAATGAATGAAAAACGGCGGTAAGGGCCTGTTAAAAGGATCGACCTTTTCAATTGACGGCCTGCGTCCTTGGGCCAGCACCAGCTCCGATCGAGAGCTTAGCGTGCGAGCAACCGCTCGCGACGCGTCTATCGTTCAAGTCAACTCTCTCGTTCCCAAATTCAACAATTTCGAGGTGCACATCGAATTTATAAAAAATTCAGACCGTACAGAGAATATCTTAACAATCAAGTCATCGACCGACAAATTTTTCTGAGATGTTCGACGTCTATTTCAGAATTTGCTATAAAGAAACTTTAAATACTTAGAGAGAAGTTGAGGAAGAGATGTTTGCGATCAAGGGCGTGTCACGAAACCATATCTATCTGTTACCGAAACGTTCTAGAGACGAATGTCACGAGAGGCTGTACAAAAGGGTTTGCAGTTTTCTCGAGTCGAACGTACAGGATATTAGATCGAAGCCGAGCTATAATTCATCGTTATCAAGGGCTCGGATTTATCCTCGGCTGCGAAGAGCTTGCGCACAGACAGCCTCGGCGAAAGGTAAGCCGTAATAGCTTGCTAAAAATACCAGTTTCCATGCGGACGTTATTTTCTGCTGGAACGTGCGACGATCGATCGAATTAAGGAGGTTTCGAAGGAGAAGCGGACGTGTCACCGCGGCCGTAAACTACTCTCGTATACGAGGTGCTCGTAAAAAGAATCGTTGTCGATCCGATCTAATGACGGGTCGTAAAAACGGGGCTAAACATTGGTTCGACTTCCGTGCTAATTCCTGGATCCTACGTTTCGCTGCTCCTTCGGCCTCGCGGGGCGTCGACGGTCCGACGCTTCTGAGAACGAGATCGACGGGACCGAGAATGGAAGCGTTGATTTTTAATTAGCCCGATTCACGGTGGTTTTCATTGAAGATTTTTGCCGAACAAAAATCGTGACGTCCGTCGTTTGGAAAGTCCGCAGCTGGTCGGGCGACGCGTGCGCGTTTCGCTGCGAGGCCCTCACCGACACCCCACAGAACCGGATCTCCGCCCCGCGGACCCCCGGGGCCGTCTAGGAGACCAGCTTTCTAGCCTTCTTTCCCGGTCGCCCCGCACTCTCGACGACGACGCCTAAAAAGTACTCGGAGTCGCACAATTGGGTCAGGGAACCACGCGTAATCCCCGATCGAACCACTGTCACCCTGGCCACTGTCCTACTATTACGTCCAAGTCCAACTCGCACTGTACAACTTTCTGGGCGAACCACTTGGGAAGGGAGGGAATATTTCGGCGCGGATTCAGACGAAAAGGGAACGGCACTAACGGGGGACGAAGTAACGGGGTTGGAGGAAAAAAAAAGAACGAACTGGGTCAAAACGTAAGAGAAAACGGTAAAACGTCGTCGGATAAAAATGTCACACTTTACCATCTCGTTGCTTTGCACCGGACCGGTCGAAGATCGAAGCGAACGAAGAAGCAGAAGAGGAATAAGAAGAATAAGAAGAGGGAGAAAGAAATAGACAGAGGGAGGGACACAGCCTTTCCGACGTTGAGGAAGTTCCTCGCTTTTCCTGGAAACGACACTGACAGAACGGACCACTGAGAAGAACTGCTTCGCGCCGATTCCGCGAGAGCTCGACGCGGAAAGAAAGCAAGAGGGAGAGGAGAAAGAGGGTCGGGGGTGAAAGAAAGACAGCGGCTGGAGAGGACACAACCCTTCCTCGTCGCTCCCACCCTGCTTCTCCCTTCCTACCCCTCGATCGAAGCAGTGGTTACACCACAGACTCGCCTCCCTCTCTCTCTCGCTCTCTCTCTCTTTCTCCGGCTCTCCTCCCTCGTTCACTCTCGCGCCCTCTCTGTACCCCTTCTATCCGGCCCCTACCGTCCGCCCGATTTTCCGATCACCTGACAACGATTTTGGATCACTATAACGAGATAACGTACGAATTCCGTGCGACGGGACGAAGGAACCAGCCACGGGAATCCCTAAAAGCTTGGCGTCGGTGTCGCGCCGTCGGTGGAATTCCGGTACGCGCTCTCCGCTCCCCATAGACGAGAGAGTACCGTACCGATTCTCTAATAAGCGTTCTTCCGACCTCTAAAACCCATTCACGCTCGTCGCTCGTGCTCTCTCGCGCGTTTATCGCCTCTTTCCTCCGTCCTGACCGCCGCTCGAAATCTTGCCCTCTCGCTCTCTCGACACCCACACTAACGGACGCACACCGCCGCGTAGTTGCAGTACGGAACCGCGCACGCACGCACGCACACTTAAAACGGCCTCTATCTGGCTATCTGTCAGACGGAGAGAGAGAGAGAGAGAGAGAGAGAAAGAGAGAGAGAGAACGGCTCGCGACAAAGAAGCGGTACAAAGCTGCGTGGTAAATACACGCTCGTGTATGTGTGTTTCTTGTCGTGTGACTAATGTGGAAAAGCGGAGAGAGAGAGAACCGGCTGGCTCGGAGGATATCACGGAGAGAGATTGTAAGGCTCTGCATCTAAGCGATCACAAACCTTGTCACCCATGGCTACGGCGAGCGGTATTCGTTGAGATAGACTGTTAACAGCGCTTCGGGTGGACCAGAGACTGACTGGCGTTTCGAGTCGTCGAGGACCGCCGGCATCATCGACCCGTCCTTCCCCACCATCATCGACGCCGACCCCACCACCGCGACCGACCGTCCCCCCTCCTCGCCCGACCCGCCCGCAGACGAGGTACCGACTCCCCACCAACGGGACACGCTCTCGATTCACCCCCATTCCCGTGCCGAGCACCTAGAGCACCACCACCCTGCCGGTCGCGAAACCACGGGGCGCCCAACGGGGTAGCGAAGGGCGCAAGGGAAAACGGATCGCCTACGAATGACCAATCGTCCACGGTATTCTCGTCGACGAAATTTCTCTAACGTCGTCGGCAGACGTCTGGCAAGATTCCGAAGAAGGAACTCGGACACCGTCGACGACTCGGACCTAATGGTGACGGATAAATGCTGGCCGTGCGAAGAATCGTATACCTAAGACTTAGCGCGGAAATAGAGGCTTGTACTATAATGAGAACGATTTCTATGAACCTCTATGTAGGTCTCCTGATATCGTTATAAATAAATGATTCGTAAACGTACTCGTTGCAATTATTTTTCTATTATAATCCCTAAACCTATTCCTGTACCCTATACACCCTAATACATGAAAACCGAAGGTCGAAAACAACCCTCATCTCTTCTAGCATAGGGATATCTCTAACTATACATCGCTAGCCAATTGAATAAAAAATTCTCGGGCCATATGATTTGATGTTTTTGGCAAGGGTTGTTATTAGGAACCCGTCGAGTCTCTCAGAGCTGAATCGCTCGAAAACTCGTCCAGACGGGGAACGAGAGCGCCCATCGCTGGCTAGAACCCCGCCACCTTTCTGTTCTCAGTGCACAAGCGACCAGGCAGCACCCCTCCCCGTGGCACCGTTCGAACCCCTAGTCCAGAGGTGGCCGTTTCTGCCGCCACCGCGCCAGTCCGCACCCTCAAACGTGACGGCGCAAGCTCCGACGTGAGCCCAGCGATTCTCAATTCCTTCAACCCCCGGCGTTCGCGCGCCGTTCCCTGGGGAAATTTTTCGGCGAGAACTGTGCCGTGACAGAGGGTTAATTGGGTAAGACCGAGATATACCGTCCGGCTTGACCAGATCATGGGACAGAAACTGGAACGGCGTTCCTCTAATTCACAGCGCGATATACAATCCACGGTTGCCATAGAGATTCCGACAAAAAATATCGACAAAAGAAGCAATTGCCCTTTCTCTACACGGTGTGAAAAAGAATTCGCGGACGAGAGAGAAGTTCCTATCGAAATTCGCAGATCGGTCCCTGGTGCAAAATATAAAGAATAAAATGACACGACATTCTTTTTGATAAAAGATAGAAGATCAAATACGATTCGTAGAGTTAGATACGTTCAGAAACGGAGAGAAGGAACAGAGGGTGTCAAACGTGATCAGAGACCAGACTCCATTGCATTTAAAGAAGATTCTTAAACTCGCAGTGTGGAAAGACGTCGGTGAGCACCACTGAAACGCGATCTGTGCTACTGGGCTACGCGCCACACGGCGCTTTGGCCGACCGACCGACTCTACTCGCACACGATCCTCCGCCTCCCTCTTTGTCCCTCGTCTGTATTCGCGTATATACGTGTGGTACCCTCTATCCATTCTCTGTCCCGCTCCAGCATGCAAATCTTCCGTCTTGCACGTTATGAGGGACGAGCCCCGTCTCTTCTTCCGAGTTTAACCGAAGACTATGCCACGTTCCACGGGATCCCGTTCTCCTCGGGATGATCGAACGTGTTCCATTATTCGTTGCCCTCGGACCGCGTTACCAGAACCGCTCTCCCCGAGTCTCTCTGGTCGATCGTTTCTGACGCAATTTTCACCACCATGAAATTCGAATCGTTGTATACCAACGAGAACGATCGAACGCTTTTAGAGATTCATAGGAGAAGTACAACGATGAACGAGAATAGAAATCGTCGAGCGCGCCGCTGCGATCGAATTAGACGTAACACGGCTCTCAAAAGGGGAATCATCATGGGGAGAGTTTGTATCAAACGGAGAGAGCGAGGATTCTTCCAAACGAATTTGCGTCGAGTGAAAAGTTTCCAAAGGCAATTTGCCCCGGCTGCCGCTCGTTACCCACTGTTCTCGTCAGTCGAGTCAGCATCCGAAATCAGAGGGGACCGGCTCGATTCGAAAATCAACAAGGAAAAAATCAGCCACAGGTCGAGGAGTTCTTTGGCCGGTTTCTCGCCGTCCAGCCGCGACGATGACGAGCCAAGACGTGAAACTAGACTCTCGAGCGTCTCTTTAGCCGCGGGTCTAATGGTTACTCTGAAAACAAGGGTAGACCGGTCGAGTGGGAAAGTTGGAAAATACTTTTATCAGGAAGTGTATAGTATGCCGCGGACAAGAGAATATCGGCGAATTATTTTTCCCCGAAGCATCGATCGCGCTCGGACGTAACCAGGGGAGGACGAGATAAAGTCCGGCACGTCTCCCGTTCCTTCTATCTCTCCGCGCTTCCGGTCCAGACAGAACCGCAGACCTTTACGTATCGAAGAAAAGGAAATTCAATCGCGAGCTTTTCTCGTCCGCCACGATTTAATCATCGCTATTAACGTCCACGGACCGCATCCCCGGCAATTCTTCCCCTTTTTTTATTATTACGTCTCGTTAAAACGGGCGAGTCCGATCGTTCCCGGACTGGAAGTCGGGTCATTGCCGGAATTACTTTATAATTACTTCTGGCGAGTCGCGCGCGCGGTCCTCGTTTCGAGAAAGCATCGGTCTAAGAACGATGCTATCTCGAGTAGGTACTAACGGTTCAATTAGGTGATTGTGTCGCCTCGAGATTAAACGGAGCAGCGCCGCGGGTCCTATCGTAATTACTTTTATTTTATACAGGATATCTCGAGCGATCCCGCGATACTCCGCTAGGATGAACAGAACTCGGTTCTCGCGGTATTACTATGGAAATTTATTAATGGAACCGTCGAAGAGTTTATCCGACGGCAGCCACTTCGCCAAGTGGAATGAGCACCCTACGGGTCGGACACTTATCAGATTTCCATCTTCAAAATGAAACCATATTTCTCCCTAACCAAATTGAATGGCATCGGCGGGTCGGGGCGCAGGACCGTGTCCCTATCGATCATAACTCTTTAACCGAGGGCCTCGCACGGCCGGTCCAATAACGCGAATCGTCGAAAAATACGGCCCGCCGATAAATAACACAAAAGCCACGTCAAAGAGCACAACGGGAAACGAGAAAGAAGAGAGGGACCCGAGAGAGGATGCGCGACACGATCGTCAAAGCGTCGTCGGCCCGATCGATCCTCCGACGGGGGTGGAAGTACTTCCGCGGAACTGGGCTAGGCTAAAGTCCCTGAAACAACTCATTACGTAACTTCCGGCGGCGCGTTCGACGATGCGGTTCCTCGTTGCGGACCGCCGATCCTGGCCCGGTGTCCGGTTAAAAAGTGACCCTCTTCTGGTCCCCGGACCCTCGGGAGAAAGACGCGCGGTCGCCTGTTCGCGGCAACTGATAACGCGTCCCTAGGGAACGGGAAGGACGAGGACACTGTGTTACGCCGTCGAGAATTTCAGAGATTCCGAGGCAAGAAGCTGAGACGTACAAGACAGGAGATTATGTGACTCGGAGAACATGGTAAATGTATCCCGCACGTGTGAAGAATGAAAACCGGGTGACGGACGTTGGCTCGTCCGAACGTTGATAATCGGGCAACGTTCCGCGTCAAAGGGAACACGTCCAGAGTCACGGGACACGAGGCGTCGCTCGCTGTGACACCAGCCGTGGAGGTGTGAACTTGAAACGATCCTGGAAAACTGGCCGGTCAACCTTGACACACTTCCCGCTGACCGCGATTTGTCGTACAAATTAAATTTGCATAAGTACCACTTTGTTAATTAGACCATTCTGCGCCGACCCGGTTCAAAGCGAGATATCTGCTATTTCTTGATCGCAAGATCGCAGGAACAGCTTTGCGACGTCAAAGAATAACTTGGAATTCTCTTGTCAAGCTCGTTATTTAAATAATTAACATTTTCGCGACGTAATTTAATTATTGCTCGCCGGATCGCAAATATTCGCGATTTCCGGAGAACTCACTCGCATTAATTCGAAACGCAGCTTGCATTTTTAAAAACTCGCCACCAAAGTCACCTCGTCTATTTGACTTGTTACAATCGCAGATTTACCGCGGGGTGAGCGGGTGAAAAATTCCACGAGGAATTCATCGCGCCACGTGATTGCACAATCTCGTTTCCTGTGTACGGTTTTAATAACGAAGGCAGCAGCAGCAGGGCGGGAGCACGGGACGTTAGCAGTCGGAGTTAGAGCATAGTTACGCCGAGCTGACGAAGGAAAGGGGCCACGAAACCATGATTCATTTCCTGCGGCAATCAAATTCGTGACAGACGAGCCTAGAGACGCGACTGTTTCGCGCGAGCGTGCGTGACCGACGTTTAATGACTCACACGTTAATTCTTGCCGAGTCGGAGAGACATTCGATTCGCCCGATCGATATCAATTAGTACCCTCTTCCTTCCAGGCGTATCACAGTGGTCCAAAAATGTGGTTTCTGTGACCAAAAGTCGATTTTTCAATGTCTGTATTTAGAAAAAAATGTTTTCGTGGCCAAAAGTCGATTTTTCAATGTCTGTATTTAGAAAAAAATGTCTTTATTCATCTACTTATTTATTTATTTATTAAACGGGTTAGGAAACCCTTTAAGATACAAAAGATAATAGTTTTTCCTATAAACTAAGATTCCTTCAAAACATCCGAATGTCAGACTCGTGATCAGCGACCTCAAAAACCTTAAACTACCAATCTTAAAAAAGTTAAGATGATATTTTGACTTTCGGCCACAAAAGCCACCTTTGCAGAACGCTGTGCGTACGTTTAAACGCGGAGCACGTGTTTTCGCAAAAGTCGAGGTTGCGAAACGAATTTTGTTTGGGACAACGAGCGACGTTAATGTCGCGCACTGTAACGTAATTAGCCACGACTGACTGCTTGTTTTAATAACAACGACGGCGTCGGTAAAATAATAGTAACGACGTCAGACGTTCGTACGGAGTAAGGTATAATAACGGATCGAGGAGAATACAGACGAGCCGAGGTCTTGAATTTTTGAATAATAACTGGGATTACGCTTTCTACGCATGGCGGAGGCACAGAGGCCGCAGACGGATAACCACTCGAATAGTCGAACGCGACGGAACTCCGCGTATAGAAAGAGGAAGAATAAACGTCGCGAATAAGCCTCTCGATATGTCTGCGTCTGAGGATCGATACTCCAACCTCCTGCATATCTCTCTGCAGGAACAAGGCTAACTGCTTTGTTCTATTTATTTACTACGCGATATCCAACCCAGCAATGAGCGAAACGTGCAACCGCTTTTATCATCATGCAAATATCCTGCCCATTTCAGATTATCCCCATCACGCGACGCGAACCAAAACGAACTACGCTTCTGATCCCAACCCTTTATTTCCCGAATTATCGCTCGACGCAGGAATAGAAAACTTCAAGCCGCGTCTACAATGTACCAGATCGTTTCCCTACCGATGTTCTTTAATTTAACCCCTTCCCGTACCATTTAGCTCGGGAAACTTCGAGCCTTGTCCATTCTTAAGTAGTTTTTCTCCATTTTTTTATACGTACAACAAATTTTGCACATTCTGGGTGGACGTGAGATTACAACCACGAGTCTGATTTGTGATACCCACGTTCGCTATAAAATTTTGATCACGAATTCGACTCATGATATTTGTGGCCGATATTCATAGTCGTTACTTATTCTTGAGATCGACTTAAGGTTGTACTCCCCATATCTGGAAGTAATGTCAGCCCAATAAAATTTTGCCAGTGAGTCAACAATGCCATTATAAATGTATGTGCAAAATTTAACTATGATTTACGAGTTAGTTTTAAAGATATAGTAATTTAAAGTTAATATGTGTTCTTATGGAGATTCGAGAAATATGGCTAATTTTGTTGGAATTATTGAAAAAACAATGTTTAAAAAATAATGGCATGTACTTGTGAATACGTCAAATTATACCTAATTAATCAATTACAATT
>SMSR01015481.1:28302-39989 GCA_019453355.1 Ceratina japonica | reverse complement strand
GCCCCGGATCACGCGCGAGAATCGAATCGCCGATAGGAATCGATTCCCTATCAGCGGTACGCGATATTCGGAATTTAACCCTTTGGGGAAAGTTCGCGGCAGTTTATTTTAGCGATCGGTCGCGCTAACTCGCGAAGGACGACTCCGAAACTTCTGAATTACTGACTGTGTTTACGCTAGATGAAGAAGATACGTCCCACGCGCGTTGGGATTTCGGGGACGGTTCGGGCCGGGAGATTAACGGACGACGGCAAAGCGGGAGTTGCCGCGCGCTTTATTTCAGACCCGAAAATAAGTGAAACGTTACGGAAGCGAGCGATTCCGAGGGACGCGCCTCGGTCCGTTGATAGAGAATTCGGTCGACAAAAAGTTTGGCGGCGCAGTCGAAAGGCTGGTTGGGGAAAACGGGGAGAGAAACGGAGCTCGAGCGTGGCTTGCGCGACGGTTTGCTTATTTAAGCTCGGCTTAAGCAAAGCTCACCCCCCGAACTTGGCTCACCTGGAATCAGTTCGGGGAAGATGGGACGGAAGATGGAACGACGACCGTCGCAGTTTGCCAATCGTAACATCCAACTTGCCTACGACTTATTCCAACTACCGCAACTTATACTCTATCGAGAATACGCGCGTCGACTCTGTAAACAGCTTCGCAAAAACTGAACTACGAAATAAGAGTTTAACGAAGGATAAGCGCGGCGATTTATCTGCGACGGGTTACGAAGTCCAGTCTCGGACTTATTAATTTCATTTAGGGGCAGAAATTGGCAGTGGGGATGACGATCATCGCCGCGGAATAAATTTCGCGCGGCGGGGTCGGCCGGGGAAGTTGCCTAAATTAAAAACTTGGCGAAGGAGGCGAGGACGGCCGCGTTGTCTTTATGAAATTCTCTATTCGTCTTTTCGCTCGTTTACGCGGCTCTCAAGCACCGCAACCGCTTCGCGTAACAAGAAAAGTTGCGCCAAAACAAATACGTGTCCCGGCTTCGCCGCGGCTATCCCGCTTCGATGGACTCTCGAGAGGGTTGCCCCGTCTTCCTTTTATTTTTACTAGCTAAAAAATGGCTTTTCATAAATTCCGCGGAGCTTCTTTAATACTTCTTTCCCCCGCCCATTACCGCGGAACGACCGGAAGATAAACGGAGCAC
Organism: Ceratina japonica; assembly: GCA_019453355.1. Lineage (NCBI taxonomy): Eukaryota > Metazoa > Arthropoda > Insecta > Hymenoptera > Apidae > Ceratina > Ceratina japonica. The sequence continues at coordinate 38,845 of SMSR01015481.1, read as the reverse complement.
TGTTAATACATCCGTGAACGCGCAGAATTACAGTTCGTCAGTTTACTCAAGCGTCGACGCTCGGCCATCAGAGGAGACCGCATTGTCTTTGCTCAACGACAGCGTATCCTTTTACGATAACTGCCGCGATCGTTAGAAGATTTTCTTACGCCTCGGTCTATAACAATTTCCGCGAATCGTTCCCGGGTAACGTATGACAGAGGGTGGGTAACTGGCGCGCTTTTTTTCTCGTTTGCATATAGTATATGCGGTTGATAAAGTGACTCTTACTTTGACACAGGCGATCGTATATATGGGAAATTCCGTAATTAGCCATCGATCACGTTTTATTCAGACAATGGAACGATGTTCCGGACTAGCGATTTACGTAATCCGTTTGAATGACAAATTATCCGTGAACAAGTGCGAGCCTTCTCCCGTGATGTCATCGTCGCGGGTATTCAGAGTTCGTCGTCGTCATTTTCGAATCGCCGCGGCCGCTTCGCCGGTTCCGAGTAAACCGGAACGTTTTTCACCGGGAATGCGTAGATCGTAGATATGAATGGAACGACGACGCGGGCTCGCATCATGCCTATCGGTGAATCTTATGCGGTCATTTGCATACTCGACTATCGGCGCTCGCAAATCGGTTCGCGAAATATTTGTTCGCGTGCCGCGAGTGAACCCGAGCTTTCTAGCCGAGGGGAAACGATTACCTCTTCCCCGAAAAATACACATCAAACGGCGGCGGGGAAAGGCATTTATTAACTGGAGCTATCTAACCGTTAACGGTAAATCTCGTTAACGGCGACGGGACTAACGCGTATCTCCGGCGCCGGATCCGGCGAATCTCCTTCCTTAAAAACGTTATTTCTGTCCGAGAATAATGGTCGATTACGCAAACTCGATAATTTGCCATTTTTTAACTCGGGCTCGGAAGCGGAGGTGTAAAGTCCGCGCGAATCGCCAAGATTTATAAGCGACGGTTATCGCGATTAATTGTTCGGGCACCGGATCGGGACGGAACGCAGTTCCGTCGGAGCCAGGACGCGTCGATGCATCATCCGCGATGATTATCGTTCTCGAATGGAAACCCAGAATCATACGGCATTGATTTCTCGCGAAACGCTGTTTGCCGCGCGAACGAACGAACCGGACCGCAGAAAAAGCAGGCGTAATGAACGAGCGCGCGCGCTCGGCTCGAGTAGTAGGCACCGCCGTCGGTTGACAAAATGTTATTGAGCCCGGAAACAGTCGTCGAGTAGCCCGAACGGCTCGGAAGAACTCCACCGCAAAAAAGAGTAGCCCGCCGCGTTGGCCGGGGAATCGATTGACGCGATCTCGTTCGGAAAAGGAAGATTAACGAACGTATCAATGGCCGGCAGCTTCGACGGAATGATTTCGTTTCCACTTCCGGCTCGGTAAAAGCTTTCCCTCGACGCCGAAAGGCGGTCGAATATCGTTTTCCGTTCGGATCGGCCGTCCGATACGTTTAATTCGTATTCGTGCCGCTTCCCCAATGAAATATACCTGAAAAATATTTCTAACGAACCGCGGCTGGAGATACCAACGGAGCAAACTCCGCGGCGAATTAACCGGCGCCCGCTTCGCCCCCCTTCCGTTCTTTCTCCTCGCTGGGAACCGGCGTCCCGGTTTAAATCGAAAATTCGTATAAGATAAAATTTATCGGATAGAGAAGTTCGTCGGTCGGACGCGGGGAAAAAACCGGAAGCCCCATTGTCCGCCGGCGCGGACCGAGTTCCCCCGCGAAATATGATTTTCGGTCAACCGACTGTGCGCGACGCGCGCCCCCGAACAATGCGGATTCACGGGCCCGCGGATTCCTGTCGCGGATCCGCGCGGATTCTTCGGCTCGTTAACCAACCGAGACTGGCTCCGCCGATTCGTGTGAATCCTTTGCTCGGTCTCGCGCAATTAGCGGCCGCCGTTCCGAAACTCTACCAAGGATTTCGTCACCGAAGAATATTTATCGTCTCGTTAAACGCGGCCGTAAACTTTCGTGCCGGCCAAGGTAAAACGGGAACTCGCTCCGCGTGGTTCAGCAAATTCCTTCGTCGCGGACGTCGAGCCGTTTCCCCGGACCGAGACCGGGGGAATCCGGAAACGCGGGATATCTCGCTTTTTGACGAGCGGGCAGGTTTGAAAAAAAAGTCAAACAAAATTGCACGGTTCAAACGGGGCGAACAGCGGTTCGAAAATCGAGTTTCCGCCAACAAAACGGGCGGCCGCGCGAGTTTGTTTAGCGAAACAAGCCGTCGACTAATCTTTGAAATAACCGCGAGCAATTAAACCGGTGTTCGACGTAGTCCGGTCCGATTGTAAAAACTCGTGCGCGTACAAAGGGCACGAGAGCGAGTACCTGTGTACTCGACAAAGGGGCCCTGCCCGCTACACGGTTTCGCTCTTCTCTGCTCACGCCTCGGAACTATTGAATCTAGAAGGTCAAAGGTGCCGCGATCAGCCGATCAGTTGTCGCGGATTGATGAGAAAATTACGCGATAGATCGAGGCTCGCGATTACGGCGTGCCATTTGCCTCGACAGGCATCGGAAAGTACGCGACGCCGCGGCCGTTCGAAGATGATGATCTTGACCTTGGTGCGGGAGTTGGAAAAGCCGTCGAAGAAAATCTCAGCGATTTCCCCGCAGACTGCGGCGCGTGGCACACAGCCGCGGCACGGAGCGCCGCGCGAAGGAAAAGGACAACGAACCCGGGTGGGAGATGAATTATAAAGAGACGGTCTACGGTGAGAGGTTTTACAGTTTCGGTTTGCCGGCGCTCATAGGCCGCGAGGAGAAGTGCCGCGCGTAACGCCGCTCGTAAAACGACATCATCGCGCATTTTCCCGCGTGTTCGTTTGAAATTGGTCCGAGCGACCGAAAGCGCCTAGTTGTAATCGGCGTCTGCCTATCGACCGGTTAATCCCGAGGCCGAGGAAAAGTGTAACACCGATAACGGTTATTTAAAAGGGAGACCGCTGAATCATAACGCGATATCGTGAGTATCGTCGCAATTACCTGCGATACTTAACCGTCGTTTTAAAAACAAATACGTCGTTCTGATGGGAGCCGATAGCCGGCCGCATATTTGCTCGATCTAACCTGAACTAAAGCTAATTTCAATAACTATCGGCACCGCGTTCGACGGCTTCGCCTGCGCGCGTCTCCGCTAGTTTGTAATTCTTCAGGTGCGCGCGTTAATTCCTGCGGTCGGCGACGGCAAAATTCAGCGGCGTTAATTAGCGGTAAATTAATTAACGCGACCGGTTTGTTAGATTCGTCGTTGATTGCTCCGCTGCGGCCCGCCCTCGCAATTAATGTGCATATTTATTTTACTTGCCAGTTTTAATTCGCACAGGTAATTTGCCTGCTATTGTCGCAAACGGTCGTTAACGATAAGCGTAATCGACTGGCGCGACGAGTAAACATTGCTTAACAAAACAAGTTAGAAAAAGAAAGTGAGAGAACAATATTCTTATTAATTTTAATACATATTATTTACGAGATACCATCGAAAACGGAAGGTAACGATAACCGTAATCGACGTCACAAATCAACCATCCAAAATACTAAAGGAGCACCGACGAAAGTGAAACGTGGCCAGTAGCGAACGATCGGCGGAACGAATCACGTCATCTCGGGCGAAAATGGTACACCAGGTTCGAGTCACGCGATTTCGATGAGTCCCTGACTTCGATCGACGATCGCCGGACGTAGACACGTTCGCAGACAAGTACACGCCGCGAAGTACGAATATCCGAGCGCACGCGAATCGCCTGTCGTTCGCAATACAACCGTATCGTTTCCTTATATTCGTCTCGCGTCACTGTTCCCCAACGGATTTACACTCCGCTAGGCAATTCTATCGCTTTAATAATTATACGCTCGTTTCGTTGCGCCGATTTAGAAATCCCGGCCGGGTTTCGTCGTTCGAACATACACGCTTCGATCGTATAGATCGGATCTAAAGAGTTTCCTTCTGCTCGCAGAATATGACGACCTACTACAGAACGTCCGTGGCGCCGGTTTGCGGGGACCACTACCTCGGGCCGAGCCTCGCGCAAGTTTGCCCGGCGTCGCAGTTCCTGATGTTCATGAGCATCTTGGACACGTTCATCCGCAGTAAGGAGTCGATCGCGCAATTGTGCGAACGAGTCCGACCGATCGATCCGCCGGAGCTCAACTACGACTTCATCGTGGTCGGCGGTGAGTACCTTGCCGGAATCCCGATAACTATCTCTCGTTGCTATTACGGGCCGCGCGTTCGTTCGATTCCGGCCAGATTAACCTGTAACCGCGCATCGCAGCGTGAAACTTTTCGTCGCCCACGGGTCGCGATCGGCAGCGCGCGCGAGCGCGGGCCCCCGAGTTGGTTTTAATCGAGCCGAGCCCGTCCTGAAATTTTCAACTCGTTTTCCGCCGAAAATACCGTAACGAAGGCAAATGGTTTTCGGTGAATGATTTACGCGCGGCTGCGTCGCGTCGCGCGTCGCGTCCCGCTCCGGCCGTGCCTCCCCTTTCATTATTAATACCACTTTCTCATCGTTCAGATGCAAACAGGCTAATACAATAATAGGAGGCTTTAATGGAAGAAGGACTTCCATCCCGGCGAGCGCGAATTATTCAGCGATATCCGCGCGCGCGGTAATTTAACTTGTCCCTCCTCGTTAATGATAAATCGGCCGGGCGGCTAGAATCGTAACCACCGCGCCGGCGGCGGCGAAATGAAATTTTACAAATCGTTCTCCCGAGAACGGAATCGTGGCCGCGGTCCACGGGACGGGACGGCCGCTTTCGTCGGGGATAAAATTACCAACGACTCCGAAAGGGAAGATCCGTTTTATTAGACTCTCGTCGCCGATGGCCGGTAGAAAGCAGAAACGACGGTTCGACAGTGTAACAACGCCGTCGAATCGATTTCATTTTCTAAAACAAGGAGAACGTCCGAGAGCGGAACTGCTTACCTGTTACTCGCCGCGATTCGTGCATTATTATCAGCGAGCCGCGGCATCAGGAAGCGTGCGCGGAAATCGGGATGGTCGCGTTACGCAACCCGCCGCTAGGAAGAACCGGTTGCTTTCCGAAGAGGCCGCGCCAATTAGAGGCTATTCGTTCGATCGTCCGCGAAGCGAACAATTGCGACGCGGCCGTATTCGTATTGTGTAGCACGTACCCGCGGCGCATACACGGGCTTCGCGGCTGCGATAAAATATGCATTTCGCGAGGCTGCGTACCGCGAAATATATTTTATGGTTGGGCGAGTCCGCGTTTGCATAATCTCGCCGAATATTCAACGTATCGCGCGATGAAAACGTTATTTACGCGGCGACATTCTTCTCGTTTATACGCAATTTTTCTCGTCCCGGGGTTCCCTCTTCGCGCGGCGGCGCGGCGTTATCGAGGCCGTTTCACAGGCCGGCTCCGCGATTTTCATAATCACACGAGCCTCTCTATCGCGAGCGGCGAGTCCGCGTACAACCTAAATAACGTTCTCGGACGATGATTCGCGCGGACACGACCGATATCTCGCTCGAGCAAGTCTGACGATACCGATACCGTTCGCTCCGTCCGCGACCGTGCCGTGAATCGGCCGAGCGCCGTTATGCAAGCCGCGCGGTTTTTGCCGAAGCAGAACGGTTTTCACCTGCTGATCTTGCGCCGCGCCAGTTATAAAAGCAACGCCGTTTACCACGAGTGCTCGCAAACGGCGAGAAAAACGCGAGAACACGGCTAATTTCTTTCCAGCAAGAGCTCGTTTCTTTTACGAGCGATGACGAATCGATTGGGCCTGATTGAATTCTGCATGGCCGACCGGCCCCAGACTTTCGATCGTTTTATCTTTCACCCAGTTACGTTCCCGTTCCGATTCCGTTCGGTTTTCTACGCACCGACCGACTAGACGCTCCGTTACCTCGTTACTTTTTCTCAATTAAGCGAAGCAAGCAGACGGAAAACCCGGGGACAAGAACAATAACGAGCCCGAATCGTAACAGACGCGGCTTATTTTCCGCGCTATTGCACCGGATAGGTCGTGACCCGAGCCCGTTCGGAAGCGCGCTCCTACCGCCCTTGCCCACCGACCATAACGCCGTATTTTTCCCTCGCCGCAATCGCCGTCGACGGATTCGACGACGCGCCGATTAACCGGCGATCTAATTATCGCGGTTCGCATGCGGTTGCGTTTACTTCGCTTATACTCGCCGGTCAGACACCTTGCCCCACTTACGAGTCGTCGCCGATCGCTCCGGTTTTCTAGAAACGGGCGTCGTCGTCGTCGTCGTCGCAGTCGCCGATGAATTCCGTCCATCGAATTTAAGCTACTCGTAGAGAGTCGGCCATTCAATTTCGTTGTTTTAACGCAAATGCGGGATTTAATAGAACAACGTTTTCAGCGGAAAGAGAAAAAGCGGGGAAAGGTCGGGCCCGTAATTGAATTACAGGACGTTATACATTTTATTTAACTATGTCCAATTCGTGATCGTAACTTTTTAACGGCAACGGCGCGGAAAACGAATTCCCACAAAAGCCCCGGACGAAATTTCTGCAAATATTACGTTGTTAATTGTTATAATATCGAATCTCGCGCGTTCCCACTGCTAATTACCGCTGCCGCGCGGCGAGTATACGGCCGGGATGCGATTCCGTGTTAACCAAAGCCTGATGTATTAATCTTCCGAAACGCAAACTGGCTCATAATTGCGACTCGTAAATTTCTCGCCGCGAGGCTAGGAGAGCCGCGGCGCGCATGCCTCCGATGCCACCGGCGATAAAATTAGAACATTTGCATGCCGCTTGCTACGAATGTTTACAACCGCTTTTTTCCGCCATGGTCCATCTTCTCGCTTTCCGAACGACGCCCTANAGCCGCGGCGCGCATGCCTCCGATGCCACCGGCGATAAAATTAGAACATTCGCATGCCGCTTACTACAAATGTTTACAACCGCTTTTTTCCGCCGGTCCATCTTCTCGCTTTCCAAACGACGCCCTGCAACGCGCGCGCCGTTTCATCGATAAAAAGTACGCGGATGAATACGCGTATCTTAATTACCTTCTCTCCGCTCTCGTATGCGTGTCGGAGCGGTTCGCGTGAACGCGGACGGTGAAATTCCTCTCTCGTAACAGAGCACACGCACGACGACGTAATTAGAGGTTTGATACGCCACGGCCAAGGCCTTATCGAACCGTTTTCCCGAGGCGTCGATCCTCGACGCCGAGAGTTCCCTTTCACGGGAGAAAGAAAATCGAGTGGTACACGTTCGCTCGGTGTTTTTTTCTACAGGAGGAACAGCTGGTTCCGTAGTAGCGTCCAGGTTGAGCGACATCCCGGAATGGAAAGTCCTGGTACTGGAGGCCGGCCCGGACGAGCCCCCCGGTGCCGACATCCCGAGCATGGTGGCGATGTTCCTAGGTACGAATCGTAGACTGTATAACGCGTAATGGACCGGCGGATACGAAAATCGAATTTCTCGACACGCACACAGGAACTGAGATCGACTGGCAGTTTCGCACGAGCAACGAGCAGAACGCCTGCCTCTCGAGCGGTGGATCGTGCAGCTGGCCGAGGGGCAAGAACCTCGGGGGCACGTCGGTTCACAACGGGATGATGTACACGCGGGGACACGCGAGGGACTACGATAACTGGGCCGCGATGGGCAACGACGGCTGGTCTTGGCGCGAGGTGAGCCTGGAGAACGGGACCGTTTCGTTCTCGTTGCGAAAATCGAGTTTGACGCGTAGTTAAAGCGAGCGATTTGTCAATCCGTCGGACTAGTTCGGTTCGCCGTGATCATTAGCGAGGAATTCGACTCGAGACACGCTCGCTCAGTCGTAAACCAGTCGAAGATGTTAACCCGAGCGCGTTAACTATATCTGGTATTTGGTTTGCTGGGGAACAGGTGTTGCCGTATTTCGCGTGCTCGGAGAACAACACCGAGATCAATCGGGTCGGTCGTAAATATCACTCGACCGGGGGGCTGCTCAGCGTGGGGAGGTTCCCCTGGAGGCCGGACATCGCGAGCGACATAATCGCGGCGGCCGCCGAGAAAGGATGGCCGGTCACCGAGGATTTGAACGGGGATCAGTTCACCGGGTTCACGGTCGCACAAACGATGAGCTACGACGGCGTTCGACAGAGCGCCGCGGCCGCTTTCCTGCGCCCGTTCCGTCAACGCCGGAACCTTCAAGTGGCGTTGAACGCGACCGTATCGAAAGTCATCGTGGAAAACATGAGAGCGGTGGGCGTGCAGTACTATCAAGTTAGTATACTGGTTATACGGAATTTATGTATATATTTCCGGGCAACCGGATGCCGTTTTTAAATCAACGATAACGCTTAATAATATGTATCGGAATATTAAGGCAAACGGCCGTAGTGGATTTCGCCTAATTACTACCATTATTTATGGATGTTTGCTTTCGAGTTTCCACACGCGACGATAATATGTAAATGTCTTTCGTTAGTCGCGTGCTCGATCATTTTTTTTCGACGCACCTCTCGATCGGTTTTCAGAACGGCGTGCCTCGGGTGGCTCGGGCGTCGCGCGAAGTGATCGTCTCAGGCGGGGCTGTCAACTCTCCTCAGATCCTGCTGCTCTCCGGAATCGGACCGAAGGACCATCTGCAGAGCGTGAACGTGAACGTCGTAAAAGATCTTCCCGGTGAGCCGCGTTATCTAGCCTGTCACGCTCTACTCTAAGCTTCATCCTCGCGTCGATACGACGATACGAAAAAATTGAATTCTTTATCTATCGGTTCAGGCGTCGGCGAGAATTTGCACAATCACGTGTCGTTCACGGTGCCCTGGCGCATAAACGAGCCGAACGAGTACGATTTGAACTGGGCAGCGGCCGCGGAATACGTCGGCTTCCAAAGAGGACCCATGTCTTCCACGGGGATGTCTCAAATAACGGGGATCATACCGTCGAGGTACACGTCCCCGGACCATCCCGATCTTCAGTTCTTCTTCGGTGGATATCAAGCGTCCTGCGCGACTACTGGGGAGATCGGAGCGCTCATCGACAACGGCCGCCGGGGCATAAGCATATCGCCCACGTATCTCCATCCTCGCAGCAAAGGTTTAAATGCATGTTTATGCGCATTGTACGCCGCTTTGTAACCGTGTAACGGCATCGCGAATTCTGTTCCCTCTCGTTAGGAAGCCTTCGGTTGGCCAGCAACGATCCCTTCGCGAAGCCAGTGATCCACGGCAATTATCTGAGCGATCCGATGGACGGCACCGTCCTCGTCGAGGGTATCCGGATAGCCTTGTCGCTGGCTAACACAACCGCCATGCGGAAACATAATATGACGCTCGACCACACTCCCATCCAGGCTTGCTCGCAGTATCCGTTCCTCAGCGACGATTACTGGAGGTGCGCAATACGTCAGGACACCGGGCCGGAGAATCATCAAGCGGGATCCTGTAAAATGGGCCCGGCCTCGGATCCGATGGCCGTGGTAGACCCGCGATTGAAGGTGCACGGTATCAAAGGGCTGCGAGTCGTCGACACCTCCATCATGCCTCAGGTACACCCTCGCGGTTTCCTATTCTTATCTCGCATGACTAGTAACGCGTAGTAATGTGTTCTCTGTGTGTTTCCGAAAGGTGACGTCAGGCAACACGGCCGCGCCGGCGATCATGATCGCTGAAAAGGCAGCCTCGTTCATAAAGTCGGAGTGGGCCGTGCCGGACACGAAATGGTACGGGACCCATGCTCCCCCTCTCCCGCCCCCTCTACCTCTTGCTACTGCTTCTTCTTCTTCTTCTTCTTCTCGTTACCATCCGTGGAAACATCCGGTGCCACGGAAGTCTCACAGTCACTAGAAATAATTGCCATGTTTCCTAGTTCCCGTTCCACGATCGACAGCTCGCTGGATCTACTGCTTTGGGGGATCAAGTACATCGACTGGGACCAAGCTGTCTGGTAGTCGAGAATCCTCGATCGTCCTCCCGATCTAGTCCCTGAATCCATCCGGTGGGCCCTGCTTTCGAGTTCCGCCTCGAGGAGAATAATGCCTGCGCCGTCGCGCCGATCGCGATCGAACTCGCCGAAGAGAAGCTAGACGATCGCGCAGCGCACCTGCGTCCACTGCTGCTGGTGCTACTGCCTTTCTCCCCGCGCTGTGACCGATTCTATCGAAAGCGTGGAACGGAACGACCAACGAGTATGAATCGGCCGGACCGGCCGATTCAGCGACCATTGCGGATCTTAGATATCGTTAACCTCATTATATGTATTAATCGCGACTATTTTTTCCCTCCCGATGTAAGAATGTCAAGGGTGAATACGACCGCGAAGGCCTCGAGTGAAGTTTAATCGGTTGATCGATGTGTTAATAAATCTCGTTTACCGGTTTCTTCTTGCAAATGAACGGGACAGCTTTTCGAATTCGCACATTTGTTATGTAAGATCGTATCGATCGAACTGTTACTCGAGAGTCCTTTGTATCGGTATCGTTCAGGTATCCTACTGTAGCAATGTCAAATACAAATGTACCAAAGAATCGATGTTACCTAAGGAATTATATCCCACTTATTTCTCCGA
>SMSR01015481.1:15723-26453 GCA_019453355.1 Ceratina japonica | reverse complement strand
CCCACGCACGGCCTTCTTGCCGATTTTCAGAGTTGCCCTTTGCCCACTTTGGCCTCGTCGCCGACGTGCCCCGTCCCGTTCACGGGCGGACCTCAACTCAGCAACGTTTGTTCCGCGAGCGCGGGAACTATATTCCTGGCGGTCCTCAACAGCCTGTTCGTGGCCAGCCCGGAAATCGGCGACCCATGCGGGCGTACGTCGTCGATCGCAACTCCGGACTTGAGTTACGATTTCGTCGTCGTTGGCTGTAAGTTGACTCGAGTATATTTGCCGAACGACTCTCTCGAACGTGTTGTATCGTCGTGTTTACTCGAATCTAGCGGGAGCCGGAGGGGCCGCGGTGGCCGGAAGACTGAGCGAGATAGATAACTGGAATGTCCTTTTGCTCGAAGCGGGCCCGGATGAACCGGCGGGCGCGCAGATACCAGCAAATCTCCAACTTTACCTCGGTAATAATTTTCATCTCGATAATCGATAAAATGAGTCGAACGCGCGATTAATGCGTAACGCGTGACGCGCGTAGGTGGCGAATTGGACTGGAAATACATGACGTCGAACGAGTCGTCCGCCTGTCTGAACAACGGCGGCAAATGCTACTGGCCTCGAGGTAAGAACATCGGAGGAACGACGCTCCACCACGGCATGGCGTACCATCGAGGTCACCCGAAGGATTACGAAAAGTGGGTCCAAAACGGAGCCGAAGGATGGGGCTGGCAAGACGTACGTTCTTCCACCGTTGCCTCTGATATTTCTGTCACGCTAGCCGATGCATTATCGTTATCCACCTTTCTCAGGTCTTCCCGTACTATTTGAAATCGGAGAATAACTCGGAAATTGGCCGAGTCGACGCGAGCATCCACGGCGTGGGCGGCCCGATGAACGTCGAAAGGTTCGTCGTCGATACGTCTTCGATCTCTCTCGAACCGCGATCTTGGAAATCGTTCTTTCGTTGACAGGTTGCCGTATCAGCCGCCGTTCTCTTGGAGCATTCTCCAGGCGGCGGACGAAGCCGGCTTCGGCACGATCGAGGATTTGGCGGGTCCGAATCTCACCGGGTTCACCGTGGCTCAAACTATCAGTCAGAAGGGCGTGAGGCGATCCAGCTTCGCCTCGTTCGTCAAACCGGTGGCACACCGTAAGAATCTTCACGTGGGGATGAACGCGCTCGTGACCAAAGTCAGGACCTCCGGCAAGACGGCCACCGGCGTCGAGTTCCTAATGGTAACGTACCTGTTGTCGCAAGTGGCATCGGATCATGATCCGTGAGTACGAGCTTGTTATTGGTCGACAGAACGGAAGGAAGTTCAACGTACGAGCGAAGAAGGAAGTCATCCTGTCCGCCGGTACGATAAACTCGCCGCAACTCTTGCTGTTGTCCGGAATCGGGCCCAAAAAACACCTCCAAGAGAAGAAAATCCCCGTGGTCGTCGATTTACCGGGCGTCGGTGAAAATTTGCACAATCACCAATCGTACGGCATGGACTTCGAACTGGACGATGATTTCTATGCGATGTTCAATCAAACCAGCGCGGAAATGTATCTGAAGAACCAAACCGGACCGTTGGCCGCTACCGGCTTGGCTCAAGTCACCGGAATGCTTGCTTCGAATCTCACCACCCCCGATGACCCCGATATCCAGATATTCTTCGCTGGCTACCAAGCGGTTTGCGCGCCGGCATTGAACATCCCGGACTTGGCCAAGGGCGGCCCGAAAATGTCTGTCAGATTCACTTCTGTGAACCTTCAACCGACGAGCAGAGGTACGCAAACAACAGGACTTTCTTTTTGAGAAAACCTTAGAGATTAACCCCTTGCCTTACGATTTAATTTCCAACTGTGCGTGCGAAAAACGACACCAAGTTCGGTAACGCATAGAGACATACACAGCTTGGCTAAGCGTTCAAAACTGTATAAATCGCAAACTTCCTATGATATGTGTATTTACGTACGCGGTACAATTAACTTTGCCAGATGTTTGATAAATAATTATGATTAGTTGATCATTAAACAAAAAAAAGATTTATTTTTTCAAGTTGAGTAATATTAATAATAACTTACGACGTCACTGAGGCGTCTTACTCATGTTTGGCCCGATAGAGTTACGACGTCTCTAAGGCGTCATTTTAAGGAGGTTCATCCGGTTAAGGAATTAACAGATAGATCTCCAAAAAAAGAATTTGATAGTCTATAACAGTATACCAGGATATCTCAAAAAAATTTTTAAGTCATTTGGATACCTTAATGATGAGATATTAATATAAATATTTTTTACAATTTTACATGTAGTCATATGGAAAAGAGTGATTTCTCAGACTTCTATCGCCAATTTATTACGTAGTGACTGACAGTTTTGAATGAAACTTATGTCATATTAAAGAGAAACATTTAACGAATATTTTAATTACAAATTTAGGTAGATTGGGTGACTATGAATCGAGAAATATCTAAACACAACAAACGAAATGTGCATCTTTCAGCAGTAGATAACCTCCGTTATTAACATGTACGCTAGTCAAGCGACCTCCTCTTTTCTATAACTTGCATTTGACTTGCTATGTACCAGATGAACCTCCTTAAGCTAAGGGGTTAAATTCTGAATTTTGTTTTATTACAGGTCGCATCACGTTGAACAGCAACAACCCGCTCGACCCGCCTTTCATCTGGAGCAACGACGTAGGCACGGATCACGACGTCAGCGTCTTAGTCCAAGGACTTCACGCGATCATGAAATTGTCGCAAACCCAGACGATGAAAAATCTCGGTTTGACGCCTAAAACCGATCAGGTACCGCAGTGCGCGTCCCACGAATTCGCTAGCGACGATTATTGGAAGTGCGCCGTACGTTGGGACACGAGACCCGAGAACCATCAAACCGGAACGTGTAAATTGGGCCCGGCGTCCGATCCGATGGCAGTGGTCGATTTGCGACTCAAAGTCCACGGTGTCAAAGGACTGAGAGTAGCCGACGCGTCGGTGTTGCCTCAGGTACGCAAACCTCTACGAATAATCCACGCTTTTCCTCTCTTTCTTACCCGTTTCTCTGTCAATCGCGTTGTTTCCGTCATTTCACAGGTGGTTTCGGGCAACCCGGTCGCCTCGTACAACATGGTGGGAGAAAGGGCAGCCGACTTCATCAAGGAAGATTGGAAAGCNGGTACACCCTCGCGGTTTCATCTTCTTATCTCGCATGACTCGTAACGCGACTAGTAATGTGTTCTCTGTGTGTTTCCGAAAGGTGACGTCAGGCAACACGGCCGCGCCGGCGATCATGATCGCTGAAAAGGCAGCCTCGTTCATAAAGTCGGAGTGGGCCGTGCCGGACACGAAATGGTACGGGACCCATGCTCCCCCTCTCCCGCCCCCTCTACCTCTTGCTACTGCTTCTTCTTCTTCTTCTTCTTCTCGTTACCATCCGTGGAAACATCCGGTGCCACGGAAGTCTCACAGTCACTAGAAATAATTGCCATGTTTCCTAGTTCCCGTTCCACGATCGACAGCTCGCTGGATCTACTGCTTTGGGGGATCAAGTACATCGACTGGGACCAAGCTGTCTGGTAGTCGAGAATCCTCGATCGTCCTCCCGATCTAGTCCCTGAATCCATCCGGTGGGCCCTGCTTTCGAGTTCCGCCTCGAGGAGAATAATGCCTGCGCCGTCGCGCCGATCGCGATCGAACTCGCCGAAGAGAAGCTAGACGATCGCGCAGCGCACCTGCGTCCACTGCTGCTGCTGCTACTGCCTTTCTCCCCGCGCTGTGACCGATTCTATCGAAAGCGTGGAACGGAACGACCAAGGAGTATGGATCGGCCGGACCGGCCGATTCAGCGACCGTTGCGGATCTTAGATATCGTTAACCTCGTTATATGTATTAATCGCGACTATTTTTTCCCTCCCGATATAAGAATGTCAAGGGTGAATGCGACCGCGAAGGCCTCGAGTGAAGTTTAATCGGTTGATCGATGTGTTAATAAATCTCGTTTACCGGTTTCTTCTTGCAAATGAACGGGACAGCTTTTCGAATTCGCACATTTGTTATGTAAGATCGTATCGATCGAACTGTTACTCGAGAGTCCTTTGTATCGGTATCGTTCAGGTATCCTACTGTAGCAATGTCAAATACAAATGTACCAAAGAATCGATGTTACCTAAGGAATTATATCCCANGTTAATTTATTTAGAATATGCATAGGGCACGGCGAGACACGGCAGTCCTTGAATCGAGCTGCACGCTTTTACGTACATTCACTCTGGAAATGGCAGCTTCGCGCGGCCTAATGCTCGCGGAGTGTCGCCGCGGTACCGCCGTATGCGTCGCGTTTCGCGAAGGCAATCTGAATGTCACCGCGCAGTATATCGTGCAGCCGCGCAGCACATCGTAGTAGATATCGGCATTTATTACGAAACTGTTCCCTGGATAGATTTCAATCGCGAGTATCGTTCCATCCGTCGGCCTGTTCATTGTCGTAAACGAAATCACTCCCGCACGGATATACCCGGCGCAAGACGCTTTTTCTTTCTAGCGGTAGAGCTAATCTCGAGGCAGAGGAAAACGGACGTTTGAACATTTACGCGAGTCTATTATCGATTACGAGCGGGCCAAGTAGCGTTCACCGTTCCCGTTCCCGTTCCCAATCCCGGTCCCGCGTAGCGAAATCATTTCATCGAAACAACGCAGCGCGACNGCGAGGCCAGCGGTAACGTTCCAGACGGCGCGGCGTACCTGTTCGAAGGTATCGCCGGCAAAGAGAAACTAATTTCGTTTCCTACTTTCGTTCCGCGGCACGATAAAGAGCAATAACGGGGTTTAATTAAAATTAATAACGACGGTGGATGCATTCAAGATCGAAGAACGAGCGCCGGCCGACTCGCCGCCGGGGCGAGACGGGAGGGAAAAAAGGGTAGGAATATTGTCTGGCAGGATTATTAAGATAAAAACCTTGGGAAGAGAAGAAAGAGGAGAGACGAACGCGGGGCGGCGCGATGGCGGAGCCCGGGTCGAATCAGATTCTCGCCGAGTCTAGAGAACGATGGATGAAGGAACTAGAAGTACGGAGAAGTGTACTTGACCTCTTTAGAGTCGCGGCCGCACGCTGTAACGCCGAGCAGTACGCCGTAACCCGTACGTTCCACGCTCCGCCAAGAAGAACGATTCCGGTTGCAGTCCGCGGATCGCGTAATATTTTCGCGATTGGATAACCGGGAGTTAATTACTTTCCCCGCGCTTACAAGACCTCGGCGAACGGGTCCTGCGGCTTCGATCGGCGTCAAAGTCGTCGCGCGTATCGAGGCGTTAATAAAAACGACATTCGATTTACGAAAAATCGCAAAAAGTGTACGAGATATAGGTTAATTTATTTAGAATATGCATAGGGCACGGCGAGACACGGCAGTCCTTGAATCGAGCTGCACGCTTTTACGTACATTCACTCTGGAAATGGCAGCTTCGCGCGGCCTAATGCTCGCGGAGTGTCGGCGCGGCGGCTACCGCCGTATGCGTCGCGTTTCGCGAAGGCAATTCGAATGTCACCGCGCAGTATATCGTGCAGCCGCGCAGCACATCGTAGTAGACATCGGCATTTATTACGAAACTATTCCCTGGATAGATTCCAATCGCGAGTATCGTTCCATCCGTCGGCCTGTTCGTTGTCGTAAACGAAATCACTCCCGCACGGATATACCCGGCGCAAGACGCTTTCTTTTTTCTAGCGGTAGAGCTAATCTCGAGTCAGAGGAAAACGGACGTTCGAACATTTACGCGAGTCTATTATCGATTACGAGCGGGCCAAGTAGCGTTCACCGTTCCCGTTCCCAATCCCGGTCCCGGTCCCGCGTAGCGAAATCATTTCATCGAAACAACGCAGCGCGACAGCGACTATCCTCAATTTGGTAAAGCGCGTCCCGCGCCGGTTTAATAGAGGCTTAATCAAATTGCATGCGAGAATCGAGATCGAGAGTGGCTTAAGTGCTAACTACTCGATGGAGATTTCGTCCAATTTGCCATAAATTTAACACGCGCATTTAATTACCTGCAGTGTTGCGTTACACCGAGCGACACTTAATCCCCGGGCGATCTATTAACCGCGAGTTTTCGAATTACGTATTAAAGCGGCGGCTCTCGGCCCGGCCCGGCCCGGCCCGGTCCGGCCGCGGGTCCGCGCGGTCCGCAACTTACGGCCGCGGGCACGTCACGGCACGGCACGCGTGCCCGAGTGGTAATAAACGGTGAGAACCTGAGCAGGAGAACGATACGAACGCGGTGTATAAATAAAACATCGAACACGCGTCTCACAATCAGCGCGCGGGGGCGGCGAGCAGGAGAGAGAGAGGAGCTCGTGGATGTCGGCGCGGGTGTGTCCGTAAACCATCCGTCGTTCCGCGCGCGCTCTCGTCCTCTGGCTCCTCGCGCGCTCGTTGCCGTCGTGCCAACAGCGTAACAACTGCTTTGAATTTCATGAGGGTGCGAATGAATTCATGGTGGGATGGCGGCCGCGCGCGATTTGCCCCCGACTCGACTCGACTCGACTCGGCTCGGCTTCGAACACGTCCCGCGACTCGTCCCATCGCCGGTACCATGAAAATTTACGGAACGCCGACCGTAATCCGGGAAATAATAGATAACAACCATGATCCATCGCCACCTGTTCTTCCCGTCTCTCGGTCGGTCGGCCGCCGAGAGACCTTCGATTTTAAATCCGACCGGATTAACTCCGGGCGCCGCCGCCGCCCGGCGAAATCGTTTACATCGGAAACCGATCGGATTCCTCGGACAACGGCGCGGCGCGCCGGAGAGAGCTCTCTCTTCCGTGGGTCGCGCGCGGCGGAAAAGCTCCCGACGGTACACACTGCTCGGGACGGGAGCGTGGCCGGGCATTTAAGCGAGATGGAAGAGGGAATCCGGTCCGGCGGCGTGACGTCACGCGCGGCGGTAATCTGTGGAATCCCGAGAGTTGGTCGAGGCGGCACGCCAGGCGACGCGCATAATGCGCTTTCAGCGCTTTGTCGCGAGCTTTGACGCGTGCACCGAGTTTGTTTGCCGGGGCTTTTCGGTAGCTAGAGGTGGCTCGCGGCGGCACACATCGAGAGATCGGGGGTAGAGACGCGCTCGATCGAGAGTCGAGTCGCAAAGACACGGCGACGCGCCGAGAAACTAAAACCCGAGCTTCGTTATTCTAGTAAAAGCGAGTAACAATCAGTCGCGGGAGAAGAAAAAAAAGAAGAAGGGGAGACAGGCGGCGGCGGGGGCGACGCGGGGGAGGACTGGAAACCTAGTTAAAGAGAAACCTATGTAACGCGGCGACGAGCGCTTCGTCTTTCTCTCCTTTTCCATCGCAGCATCCGCGCCGGCTCTTGTTTCCCGAGACGGAACCAGACCATCCCCCTCCCTCCCCCTCCCCCCTCCTCCTCCTCTCGCAGTTGTCTTCGTCCCGACGTCATCTCGAGTAATTGCGGTTGCATAGAATACCGGCGTAACGCGCAAATGCGCTTTGCAATTCGAACGAGAGAATCCCGGTTGGCGAGATTTAAACACCGCTCGTCGTCGTCGTCGTCGTCGTCGTCCGGCTCTCTGTCTCTCGTCGGCGCGGTTCTCTCCTCGGTTCGTTTCGTGTCTCGGCTCGGGAACGCGAAAGCGCGCCGGAACGCCTTTGTCGGTCGGCCATCCGGAACGATCGTTTCGCGTTATGTTCCGCGTACGACCGGCCGCGATTAAAACGCTCGGCCTCCGTCCGATCGATCGGTCGGCAGGACGACGACGGGTCCCCGACGGGATCCTTCGTCGATCGTTTCGACAGAGGTTTCTGGAACACGCGTCGTTCTCGTTACTCATTCGCGGCACGGATACGGATACTAACTTCGACGAGGAACGAAACTCAATTTCATCAGTACGCGCGCGAGAAAAAAGCACGGAGCCGCGGCGCGCGGGGCGAACGTAAAGAACTGAAGTTTACCGGCGGAGGTGAGAGCGAAATTAAGGGCGGAAAGTAATACGAGCGGATTATTAAAAACCGCGATAGGAAGAGCACAAAAGGCCGCGAAAAAAAGTAAGGTCGAACGCGGAGGCTGGTCCGTGTTAGCATTCATGGTCGGAGGCAGCGGAAACGCGCGATAGGTAATTAACCTCGTTGCTGGCAGCCGTTGCTGCTGCGCGCGGAGCTTCTTCTCGATTTTCTTACGCCCCGCGCCACGGCCGTCGGCGGCCCGAGTAAACGCGTGCAAATACGATGTTACTGTCTTGAAACTGTTCGGGCAGGCTAACTACCGCGAGAGAGAGAGAGAGAAAGACAGAGAGCGAGAGAGGGTAGAAGAGAGAAAGAAAACGACCATTACGGACGCTGGTCGGGACTCGGCCGGGCGGAGCGGGTTTCTTACCGGCCGCGTCAATAATGCAAACGCGTGTAAGCCGTGGCGTATAACCTAGCCCGTAAATATTGCGTCGGGACGCCGCCGGCGCCCGTGGATGGCCCGGCAGTAAAACGGGAACGGGCTGGAACCAAATCCGTACGTTAAACGCGAATCCCGATCGCGCGTATCTAACCGCGTTCCATGTCCGCGCGATGTCCGTTTTACAATCACCGAACGCGGAGATTCGTTCGCCGGCACGCGCGATAATCGTGTCGAAGAACGCGGAACGATCGGACTCGTTCGTTCCGGGCGTTGTTCTCGCGCCATCGCCGCGTATCCGTCGCGTNCCAAATCCGTACGTTAAACGCGAATCCCGATCGCGCGTATCTAACCGCGTTCCATGTCCGCGCGATGTCCGTTTTACAATCACCGAACGCGGGGATTCGTTCGCCGGCACGCGCGATAATCGTGTCGAAGAACGCGGAACGTTCGTTCCGGGCGTTGTTCTCGCGCCATCGCCGCGTATCCGTCGCGTAATTTCATCAGAGTCGTTTCGCGTCGCCGGCAGCGAAAAATCCGCGCGGCACGCCGCGCCGCTCGTAATGGCGGTTATTAAGAATAATGATTGCCAAGCGGAAGCCTGCAGCTGCAGACTGCCACGCGAATACATATTCATGACTATAAGTGAATCGACCAATATCTTACCGGGCCGCCACGTTTCGTACTCTCTCTCTCTCTCTCTCTCTCTCTTTCTCCGTCTCTCGCCTATCGCTATTTTATAAAACGTAGTCGCGGCGANCTCGCCGCTCGTAATGGCGGGTTATTAAGAATAATGATTGCCAAGCGGAAGCCTGCAGCTGCAGACTGNCGCTCGTAATGGCGGTTATTAAGAATAATGATTGCCAAGCGGAAGCCTGCAGCTGCAGACTGCCACGCGAATACATATTCATGACTATAAGTGAATCGACCAATATCTTACCGGGCCGCCACGTTTCGTACTCTCTCTCTCTCTCTCTCTCTTTTTCTCCGTCTCTCGCCTATCGCTATTTTATAAAACGTAGTCGCGGCGAGGATCTCATAAGCGAATAACGGCTAGCACGGCTCGTTTTAGCAATCCCGTGATAAAAGCGATACACGAGTCAGGCCCCCGCCGGTTGGTCGCGCGGAACCGGAACATTTTCGCTACGTTCTCCTCGGACCTAGATGCCCTCGCGGCACGTGAACCACCCTTATAGTCCGCAGCGCGGTCTTTCTCCGTTCCGGTAATTGTTCGCGACAGCCCGACTACCGTCTCCTCTAGCTTAATAGCTCAGGACTAATTGAGGAAAAATCGTGAGACTTCGTTCTTTGTTCTAATTCTGTTCTTTTAACTATGATATATTTGTAAGTTTGACGCCTATCAAAGTTAGGCCGGTATTCATAGTCGTTACTTATTTTTAAGATCGTCTTAAGTATTTGCTATCACTGTCTATCCCACATTTCCAGTCCTTGTCTTGCACAGGGAACAGGGATTTAAGCAAATACTTAAGGCGACCTTAAAAATAAGTAACGACTATGAATACCGGCCTTAGTCACCTAGATCTCTATGTGACTGAAGGTGACTGAGATGCCCATTGTAAACACATGGGTTATCCGCTGGTCAACCGCCATACGGCATAGTTACTGTTTCGAAGGCTATAATTGTATAAAATAAGATATCGACAATTGTGTTGATTCAGGTGCGATATTAAGATTAACGAAGTTTTAGTCTTAGTTTTAGTTTTAGTTTTAGTTTTAGTTTTAGTTTTAATTTTAGTTTATAAGTATCATTTTGTTATTTTACGTGTTAAATTACAGTTATTACTAGCTGCAACTACACTTGTCGAGTAATTTATCTCTCCCTTGCTCTCGAGTTTATTAAGTCTCTAATTTCGAGACTTATATTTATTTATTTATTTATTTATTTCACGGGTCAATTGGCCCTTTACAAGTGCAGTGACAATAAAAGAGCAGTTAAAAAAAAGAGAAAAAAAAAGAAAAATAGTTAAAGATTTACATAATTAGAAATAAGAAAACGGCTATAAGAATAACAGAAGTATCATGCAATAGGGAGTTTATAAATTATGCATTAAGGTTGTACTCCCCATATCTGGAAGTAATGTCAGCCCAATAAAATTTTGCCAGTGAGTCAACAATGCCATTATAAATGTATGTGCAAAATTTAACTATGATTTACGAGTTAGTTTTAAAGATATAGTAATTTAAAGTTAATATGTGTTCTTATGGAGATTCGAGAAATATGGCTAATTTTGTTGGAATTATTGAAAAAACAATGTTTAAAAAATAATGGCATGTACTTGTGAATACGTCAAATTATACCTAATTAATCAATTACAATTAAAAATAATTTAA
>SMSR01015481.1:0-14887 GCA_019453355.1 Ceratina japonica | reverse complement strand
GTCGCTCGGGGACGGCTCCTCTTTCTCCTCGTCTTCGTTCGGTGGTCCGAAGTTTTTTCCACCGTGGGATTTACGCCTGCAGCTTTATTTATTCACGGTTTAATTACCGTCCCGGGCCTCTCCCTCGGCCGGCCAGGTGTCCAGGCACGTGGATACGCTCCGAAACGTGAAACTTCGGTAGGGGTTGCGCGCGAAGGATACACCGGCGAGATTAATGGACTCGGTTACCGTTCTTCAGCCCCGTCGCGACGCGTGAGAAATTTGCATCGTATACACGCGTACACACATATTTAGGAGAGCGACGGAAAAAGGAGAGCGTCGGGGAAGAGAGAAATGATAAAGAGTAACAGGGCATGAGTCGTAACGTCGTTATTCATTGGAGGAGAAGGCGAGAGAGAGAGAGGAGGAGAGAGAGAAGGAGCGAGGGCCCCGCTGGGCGTTCCCTACGTTTCCTACGTTGTCTCGAAATGACGTTGGCCAAGGCTTTTCAGGCTCCTCTTTGTTCCAGAAACAAACGGTCGACCCGTGAAATACTTGACTCCATTTCATCCCTCTTTACGACCCCGATTTCAACCTACGTGTAAGTCAGTTTGAGAAATTCCCACCAAAATTTTATCGTCCTACGAAATTGCTTTCTCCCGATCCTCCTCGGCCTCCTCCTCCTCCTCCTCCTCCTCCTCGTTCCGTCGCCTCGTTCGCGGCCGATTCGACGTGCTCGCTCTACCGGTTTCCACGTTCGTTCCCTCGGCGTTCGATTCGCGCGACGAGCACGGACAGCCGCGTCGCATTGAAACGGCGTATTTTTCCGAGAGAGCGCAAACACACGCCGCGGTGCTCGCCGCCGCGAGACTCCGGCATTCGCGTAGAGCGAACAAGAATTCTCCGTTCTCCGGCGAGATTTCGCGCGTCAGCTTTCTCCCGCGGTTACGAAACACGCGCGCGAAATAAAAAGGGACTGCTTGAAAAGGGGGCGTATAGTCGAAGAAAGGCGAGAGTCTCTCTCGCGTTCGTACCCTTCGACGCGAGAAGTCCCGGAAGATGGTATCGGGGAACGGGCGAGGAGTGCAAGGGACGCTCGGCATTCATCCGACCAGATAACATCGCTCGTTAAATCCACCCTAGCCAGCACGCCTACCACCGAAGCCTGCTACCAACATCCCACTGACGAGAGATATCAACTTCGCTGGCTCGTCCGGTCCCTTCCGTCTTCCTCGATTGTCTAACAGCCGCATCTCCAGCGAAGCCACGACGACGTTCGTACGCCGGCCGACACAAACCTACCGCGCTATTATACCGATTACGCTGATCGAATCATCCCGCGTTCTACGCACCTGTCCGGTCAGGTTTCCAGCGGGAAAAACCGATTATCCCTTGTAGCGCGATCGAGACCGGAACGATCACCGTTCTTTTCGCCACGCGGGAGAGGTATCATCGACGCAGACACGAGCGAGCGAAAGAGAGAGAGAGAGAGAGAGAGAGAAAGAAAGAGCGTCGGGTACATATATCGATCGTTGTCAGTTTCAGGCTTCCGGGGTATCAGGGGGGAAAAAAGCTCGGCAATCGAGTCAGCTGTTACGCGTAACGCGGTTAACTGTCGCGCCTCCGCGTCAATATTGATTTACTTTTTTTCATTAGAACGAAAGCTATCGATGACTGTCTACTCTCGTCGGCAGTCGAGTGGACGCCGAGTGCCGGGCGTTGGCCAGGGACCGCGTCGTTCTCGAAAACCCACTTTCCTTCCTCGCGTTTTCAGTTCCCGTTCACCTCGCGTGCGTTAACGTTCGATTAATCGTCGCCCGGCCAGCTATTTTTTTAACTCCCGTGTCCTCGAAGAAAAGAGGCTTGGTTATTAACCGTTCGCAGAAACCAGCGAGAGAACTCGGGGCAACCGTCCGCTCTTCGAATCCGCCCTTTGACTGCTGTTCATAATTTATGCCGGCGCTTCGCGACTGCTGAATGAATATTTTCTTCCAGTGGGGAAACAGCGGTAAAAAGAGTCGGCTGGAAAAAAATTCAAACACGCCGCTGCGCGAACCGGTCGATTGACTTTTTTGCATACGAGAACGATCACCGAGGATTACGAGTACGTGCGTACCTATCTCTTGACCATTCGCCTCTCGATATTTTTGCCATTGTTGCGAGTTGTACGAGCGGGGGGAAAAAAAAAACGAGTGGGCGCAAGAAAAGGAAGTAAAAACGCGTGTTTGAAAAATGAGCGACGCGGCAAAAGAAATCGTGTCCAGTTCCAATGCGAAATTAATTGACGGAATTCGAACCGTCCTGGCCCGCGTATTCATTTACTAACGCGACCGGTATTGAAAATTTCAGTTTGATGAAAGTAATAATTGATGGCAAAAGCATAGCTGTTTAAAAAAAAAAATAGAGGGAACAAATATGCACTGTGTATCTAGTCGAAACCGGAAATGGATATAAATGGAAGAAACAGGGTGAAAAAGGCTGTTACAGTGAGAATATAAGGAAAGCTGCGGGGGTAAGTATGGTCGGCGATCGGCATCGGTCGAAGACGCGGGAATTTCCGGTAAAACCTCGCCGATAATTGGTCTCCCCCAATTTGCTAATGAACGTAAACTTATTTCGATATTATAGATAAAAGCAGGCAAACCTATTGACCGAGTTTGGAGCGTCGATATTCTCTCTCCTTCTATTACCGTATTCCAGCATATGCCCTTTTTAAGGTGGCTGTGCGTTCACGAGATCGTTGTTAAATATAATTGGACCAACTAAACGATGCTATAGCGTAGGCGGGGCGAAGGGACGGTTGAAAAAAAGCGGCATCGTTTCCAAACCACTAACTATGAACGATAAGCGGTGCGCCGCGCACTGCTTCGAACGACCCACTTCTCTTACCACTCCGCTCCATATACCCACGTATGTACGTAATGTATTATATCTCTCCTCATAGTAAACTCTATTAAAAAAGTAAAGGCTGTAATCGCTCATAAAGACCGAAGAGACCGCGGCGAGATGAAACCCTCCACGATCGGGAGAAAGGAGCCTTCCTTTAGAATACCATTTGATTCATATCCTATTCGACTTTCAGTTGCAGGGATTCTCGCCGCGTAAAGACAAAGTAATTTTTTCGGCGCCGTTNCCCTCCTTCTATTACCGTATTCCAGCATGTGCCCTTTTTAAGGTGGCTGTGCGTTCACGAGATCGTTGTTAAATATAATTGGACCAACTAAACGATGCTATAGCGTAGGCGGGGCGAAGGGACGGTTGAAAAAAAGCGGCATCGTTTCCAAACCACTAACTATGAACGATAAGCGGTGCGCCGCGCACTGCTTCGAACGACCCACTTCTCTTACCACTCCGCTCCATATACCCACGTATGTACGTAATGTATTATATCTCTCCTCATAGTAAACTCTATTAAAAAAGTAAAAGCTGTAATCGCTCATAATTTCGCGACAAATGCGGAGAGACCGCGGCGAGATGAAACCCTCCGCGATCGGGAGAAAGGAGCCTTCCTTTAGAATACCATTTGATTCATATCCTATTCGACTTTCAGCTGCAGGGATTCTCGCCGCGTAAAGACAAAGTAATTTTTTCGGCGCCGTTGTCATTGTCCCCGTCGCAGAGACCCGGATCTCTCTCGCGTACCGGCCTACTTACTGACCTGCTCTAGTCCCCACCACCTCGTCTAGACACCTGCTACGCGTTCCTAGGAAAATAACCCTTTGATTCCTGGAACGGAAGTAGGTCAGGATTCCGGGGAATGCCAAGATGCCGCAACTCCGGCGGCTCGTATCTCGGGAACGCATCGACATATCGGCATGAAACAAAGACGATTTTTTGTCGATCCAGCGAAACGGTTTCAATCAGAATTTCAATATCGTTTTAATAAAAATGATGAGGAAAGATTGATGTATCTCCTTTTTTCGACGGAATATTTCGAATGAATTTAGGAGGGCAATATCGAACTAATTTCATTTTTCTCCCATTCCCGTGGATCGAGTTACGACTGGCGCGTACATTTTGAAAGAGCGCAATCAACGCCGGGAGAAAATTAATGCTCGCAATACTGCATACATTTTTAAAAGGCTTAAATGCCGGCGGTGTAACCGAGAACCGATGTGACTTGGCCGCGGTGCGCGACACAATAATCCGGCTTTCGAGCGCACACGCTCGGCCTACGCAACCATTATCATTATTATTATCAATTGAAACGCGTCCCGAGATCGGTATCGGCATAATTACGACCGGTAATGACTTGTAGGTTAATTGGCTGCTATGCAAATCGATTTTCGATAATCCGTCAAAGAGGAACGGACCTCCGCTCCGGTTCTATGGTCGCCGTTATGGCAACTCTAGGACGAGCGCAGTTATGAGAGGAGATCCGGCTGTCTATCGCGTAAGCCGGAAACCCGCGCAACGAGCCAACTTCGCCCGTTCCTTTTTCTTAAGTGGAACAGAAAATATCCCGCGCGCGTTCCCATTGACGTCCCGAACTGTAAGTAGGTTCACTTGCTTGTCAGGAGCAGCAGTATTCAAGGGTGGACGTATAAAGAATTCCTTACCTAGGATAAGAGTGATTTATGACGGGTACTTAGTTTAAGGGTAGCGAGCAACCCGACGCGACGACGTTGCATTCTAACGAATGAGTCTTTTGCCTGGAAGGCGAGGATCTAGCCACGAAATACGAGAGGGAAGGATGCTCGGTAAAAAGTAACGTGGCCGAGACGCGGTCGTAACAATTGCTAACGCGCAAACGTTTCTATCGGGGATCTATGTCGGGGAAGAGAGAAATCCATTTGTCTCGGGAGGTAGCTTAGGAGATTTTTAACCGGAGTAACTCAGAAATCCGACCGATTACCAGGGGAGAACGCGACTCGATTCGAAAGAGAATACGCGGCGTGGCGCCTTCCCCACGGCATCGAACGATTTCCCAGAGTAATTAGTCGCGACTATAGTTTCCGGCTGCGAAGATAACGGGAAGCAGGAGACAGCGGGGGACAGCTTAATGCAAATTCCTCGTTAAAAGAAGCTTTATGTAAGTACTTTGGCGAAGCTACTTCTCGGGCTCTCCTCGCACCTAACGCCGCTTTTGCAGCTCGCCTAACTTCATTAAACGGGATCCCGTACTGTTGCTCGAATGGTTCGCCCCCGCACACGAATCGAAACCCGTTCATTCCCCCTCCGGGTCTCTCTGTATGACGGGGATCGCGACTCTCCGCGATGTAAATTACGGCCAGGCGAGGGTGTCGAATCCTTCGGACTTCGTAAGAAGCCTTAATGTAAATAGACACGCGGGGCCGTGTGGGTGGGACGCGAAAGGGTGCCTTCTTCATGAATCGATCATAAGCCCCGTTCGCCTTTTTCCGATAGACGCCCATTATACCTCCATTGTGCGCTCTCTTTAAGCGGCCGCCTCGTTATTGCTCGATGCAACCTTCGGAATCCGGCCATCATTAATTACCATTCAACGATTTCATCGACCATGCCCGTCCACCTTCTACCCATTCTTCCCCCGATCTCCAGAGTTATTCAACGGAGGGCTTCCGGCGGCCCTCCCCCGACTTACCAGCATCGATCATAGGGAATCCCTTTGGCCAACAGAAATCGTTAATAAAATTGCGTGACCGACCGCGCTGCCTCGTTTCCCGACGACTACCTAATCGAGCCGCCCGCTCTCTCTCTCTCTCACTCTCTCTCTACGTATATCTCCCATCGAAAAATAGCTTCTACGGGGGCTAGATTGGAATTCGCCGAACGAAAATTCGTCTTTGGCCGAACGTGTTACGAAAGCTCGAGCAGCGAGCGGCTAGTGAAAATTTTATTCTCCCCTCGGAGAGCAGCCCTGAATTCTGACAGAAATCGATCCTCGGAGCCGGGCCGGGGCTACGAGCGCGACCGCGATACGAATCAGCTATCTACGTAGCAGCTAGTAGCAGGTACCACCTACCTAACAACGAAATAACGTTAACGCGACGCGACCAAGGAATCGCGCCGATCCCGGTGCACTCTGTACGTAACGCACAGCGAGAGAGAGAGAGAGACGGGGTTGCTCTCTCTCTCTCTCTCTCGAACGAGAAGCGAGAGGAAAATCATTCAAGTAAATTCTAGGAAGTGCGCTAACGGAGGCTACGGCTAATTATACGCGTCGTATTAATCAACTATCGCATTACTTTGAATTGAAACTAACGCGGAACATCTCTTTGGAAGAACGATGGAGGCTAATAATGACGGAGTGACTCGCGACTCTATCCCTCTTTTCGTCTCGCCGCCTGACGACTGAGTGACGTTTCTCCGCTCGGATCTGGTGTCGTCTTCGTATCTCGCGACGAACGTTCACGGAATTTGGGTGATATCACCGAGGAGAAATTGCTAAAGAGTGGCAGGCTTATGGGACTTGGTGTCGCGCGAAGGTCTACAATTTTTGACGCTCGTTAAAGAAATAGAAAGAAAAACAATCGCTGATGGTGAACCGGCTGTATAATCTACTCGTTAAACGGTAATTAACGATTTCCGAAATAATTAACCGATTAGTCTTGAAGTATTCGAAATAGAAGAAAATTGTATAGAACTTTTTTGTAGGTAATTGTAGTACCTACAACATTTATTTGAAGTATTTTTCGAAATTTCGAGAAAAAATAATTTTTATTTTTCTGAGGTTTTGTCAAGATATACCTTCAGATTTTGTGCTATTTTCGCTTTTTGTCAATAACTATTGACCTGTTGCTGCCAGCGAAAAATCTTTCAGACAAAAGTTATAGCTTTTGATGGTGCCTACAACTTTTGTCTGAAACATTTTTTTCTATCGTCAATAGTTTACGAGTATTTTGCAATAAACTCTTTTATCGCTTTTTGTTAAATACTCGATAACTATAGATGCTAGCGAAAAATATTTCAGACAAAAGTTGTAGCTCTAGTCGTCAACTATAAATGAAGTCCAATCCAATTTTCCAGTAAGTCCAACGGTTTAGGAGTATTTAAAGAAAAACGAAATTTTTGGTCAAAAGTTTGCTATTTCAACGGATGAGACGGCCGGATTTTGTCAATACCAATAAAATATCAGTTAATCAAATGTAACTCATTAAATACTTGAGTTAGAAGAAAAACTCATAGAATCTTTCTTATAGAGGACATCAATGCCTCCAACTTCTGTATAAAAGTTTTTTCGCTAACATCAATAATTAAGTAATAAATAAAATTGTTATCACAAAAACTTCTCCGTCCAAACGAAAAATGTTTCGGACAAATGTTGGAGCTCTAGTCATCAACTATGAATAAGGTGTAATTCAATTTTCTCGTAAGTCTAACGGTTTTGGAGTATTTAAGGAAAAACGAAATTTCTGGCCCAAAGTTTGCTGTTTCGACGGATGAGACGTCCGGATTTTTCTCAGTACCAATAAAATGCCAATTAATCATACTTAACTCATTAAATACTTGAGTTAGAAGAAAAATACGTAGAACCTTTCTCATAGAGGATATCAGTGCCTACAACTTCTGTATAAAAATCTTTTCGCTAACATCAATAATTAAGTAATAAATAAAATTGTTATCACAAAAACTTCTCCGTCCAAACGAAAAATGTTTCGGACAAATGTTGCAGCTCTAGTCATCAACTATGAATAAGGTGTAATTCAATTTTCTCGTAAATCTAACGGTTTTGGAGTATTTAAGGAAAAACGAAATTTCTGGCCCAAAGTTTGCTGTTTCGACGGATGAGACGTCCGGATTTTTCTCAGTACCAATAAAATGCCAATTAATCATACTTAACTCATTAAATACTTGAGTTAGAAGAAAAATACATAGAACCTTTCTCATAGAGGACATCAGTGCCTACAGCTTCTGTATAAAAATTTTTTTGCTAACATCAATAATTAAGTAATAAATAAAATTGTTATCACAAAAACTTCTTCGTCTAAACTAAAAATGTTTTCGACAAAAATTATAGCACCAGTTGCAAGATACAAGAAAAGTCTTATGCAATTTCCTTTTAACTCCACCAGTTGACTGTTTTTTGAATCCCATTGTGTCCCAACGATTACACGGACACCGCCACTCTTTAGTACTTCCTAGGTGCTGATATCATTTTCATCCTCCCGTTATCTCGCGACTACTTTCACCAGGCGCTGACTGGAAAGTCTCCTCGAGTTTTTTCTCGTATCCCGTTGGCACCTTGATCGACTCGATTCTGATCACGTGCTCGTTCTCCCCGATATACGTACTTATTTCCCGTGTACCGTTATAGTTATAAGGTACTCGCGTGTGCGAACGAGAAGAAGGGTGAACGCACGGAACACGAATCGAGGTGGTACCGGATCGCTACCGGCAATCCCCGTACGTCTTTTGTATCGACTCTCGTTAAATCGATAAATCTCTGAAACGTAAACGGTACAAGTAATCTTGGGAAGATCTCGCGGTTACCGGGAACGGGAACGAACAGAGATCCGCGGCAGCGGCCGATTAATAACAACGCGGTGGATCGCGAAAAGAAAAAGCGAACAGGGGGAAGATAAGCAGACGTACGAGCAAACTCGAATCGTATATCAACGTCGGGCTTAATATACTTCTGTCTCCAGCGAGGAAGGATAAGTACAACGTTCGTACGAATCAATTAGCGGTAGTTGTTTACAACTTCCCGTGCACGGTGCATGGTTTCGGACTATTTTTAACCCGGGGTTCCGTCGGCGGACGGGGGGGGGGGGGGGGGGAGGGTAGCGGCCCCGAATGGAAACGCATCGATCGCGGTTTTTCTTCGCGTTTACCGGATCGCGATCGGCACGAATTCCGGCGGCGGCGGACAATCGCGCGTTGGGCGAATGGAAAATCGGGGTCGGTCATAATACGTATACGCAGAAAACGGGGCCGGGCACGCACAAAACGGAGATTAATATCGCCGTAATTCGTTGGTCAAATATTTATTTCGCGTTTAATTAATCGTTAGCTTTTAATGGCCCCGCCATATTTCCCGGGTTGTTTGGCCGTCTGGCCGTGAGCCGCGGGGTCGCGCGGCTATTCTATTATAAATTATAGCGGAATACTATTAGGCGGCTCTGGCGTTTTCCCGGGGTTTCATCAGGGACTGCCGTGAGTTATCGATGCCGGCGACGACCTTACGCGTTTCGCCCCGTCCGTTCCGCGGAGGATCGTTACCGGCGCGCCGCCGGGACGACCCGAAGACGAATCGCGATCCGAAGAAATCTGTAAACCCGAAAGGAGGTCGAGACGGTATCGCGGGTGAAAGGTGTATGTACTGCTGTACGCGGATCTCCCCTTGCCCCGCGGCGACCGGTACACCGGGGCCCGCGCAGTCACGCTACCTGCTGCCACTACTAATTGCATGTCCGACCAAAGTATATCACTACTACTGCCATCCTTTATTGCCGCCTACCGTACCCGAAACTATTCGTTTCCCTCTCGCCCCTTTTCTCTGTCCCTCTTCGTCCTTGCCAACGGCTCGTCACTCTTCCCTTCTACTCCCGCTATCAACCTCCTTTTCTTTCCTCTCCCTATCTCCATCCCCATTCGCCGTCGCTCCCCGACCCGACGAGCTGCTCGCCGCGTGACTCGCAATGCGTGAAAACAGAGCTTAAGCAATCTTTTCTTTCGTGCCGTGTCTTTCGACACACCTCGACTTTCAGCCTCCCCTCCATCGCTAATCTCGCCAGTAAATAATTCGTCCCGCGGCGTCTATCAACGACGCCTTTCGGTTCGTTCGGTGGCCCGACCCATATCGTAATTAGTTTTCGTATCAGGTGCGTCCCGCGTTCGGTAAACGGGCCGCGTCGAATTTCACGGAAGCTACGATTTAATACTGGACGGCCGACACGCGTTATCTCGTTCCCTATCAGGCCGATCTTCTGCGCCCTCGCTTCCCCGCCGTATCGGTTCGAAGAAATCCACTCTCCGCGTTTTCTCTCGACTCCTTTTTTCATCGTTCGTTATTAAATTTACGCCGCCGCTTTTACGAGTAATCCGCACCACCGAGCGGAACGAGAAACCCTGGCCGACT
The DNA here is from genome assembly GCA_019453355.1 of Ceratina japonica. Taxonomy (NCBI): domain Eukaryota; kingdom Metazoa; phylum Arthropoda; class Insecta; order Hymenoptera; family Apidae; genus Ceratina; species Ceratina japonica. Next base: position 4,908 of record SMSR01015481.1, on the reverse strand, counting down.
TCACCTGGACTACCTCCGCCCCGCCGTCGTTCTTCTCCGGCGCATAAAATATTTCGTCGAATAGTTTGCGCTTTAAAATTCGCAGTAACCGCGAAATCCATAACGAACTTCCTAAAAGCATAGGATATATACCGTTTCGCCTAAGCGGCGAGTGCTCGCTCCGACCTCCCTTGGTCGTTTACCTCTTTTCCACCCTCTTTGTCGCTTCATTCACCCAACGAGCATCGCGATTATTCCGCCGGCCGAGCGCGAACAATCGATTAATCATTAACCGTATTCGGTATTCTTCTTCTCCAGTCGCCTCGGCGGCGTCACCGGCGTATTTCTACCGGACAAAGTTCGATCTAGAAGTACAGGGGGACGAGAGAGACCGATCAGTTCGCACGACGATCATAGGCCCGACGATCGCCGATCCGAAACACTTCGCTACGGAAATTGTGGTAGACTCGAGGTTCAAGCGTTCCAGTTGGCTCGTTCGGTCCGCCCGCAGACCGGGTCCGGAGTTTGGGCGAAGTAAGAGCGGAACCGTGTCGAATTCTAGAAGCCGCGATTCGTCCCCGTGGAACACGTCGATGGAGAGAGAGAGGCACGGGCGATCGGGCGGTCGCGAGACGTACTGAAGCGGACTCCCGGATTCCCGGTTTTGAAAGACGACGCGATTATACAGCGTCCGAACGTACAGCGAGCAGTCGTAGCTGTTGCAGTAACGATCTCTGGAACGGCGCGGCGGCGTCGCGGGAGTCGGAAGCTACTTTAGGCGGGATCCGCGGGAACGCGCGAAACTCATGTCAGCTTTATTTCGGTAAGCCGAGCCTCGAACCAGCCGAAATACACCGGGACTCGGGGCGGCGGCGGCGGCGGCAGGACAGCATTACGACGAGACCAGAATATTTATGTAAAGTCTCGTTTTCCCCGAACGGACTGCGGACGTATAATCGGATAACCTGTCAAGCGGCAGTTTACACGAGATATTTACGAGCTCGCGAACACGCGTACACCGTCAACGGAGCTAAAAACCCATCGAGGTTAACGAGCCGCGCTCAAATTTCAAATAACTCTGTCATCGATCTGCGCCCGGTTTGGTTTTCGATTCACCGCGGCTAAATCGGTACGGACGTCTGTCCGGATTCGCGCGTGCAACACACCCACCGACCGCCGTCCGTTCCCCGCGCCGGTTCTTACAATTACATGGTTCCCGAACGGTCGGTCGCCTATCGCGGACGGCGATCGCCGCGGCCTTAGATGTCACGCGATTAAGCCAAGTTTCCGTGTCGATCGCGCGCGGCGACAATCGGTTTTATGACTCCGACGCGCCGATGGATAGTCGCGTGCCTTAATTAAGGAGCGTTTACCGCGCACGTGAGATAGCGATCTTGATGGCGCGAAAAGAACTCTCGCCGCGCACATTTCCCTTTAAAGTTTCATTAAGTTATTACGTAATTCGTTGTATACTCGGTCGGTCGGGGGAATCTTTAAGGGTTCGTCGAACGGACGATTCGGATGTTCACCCGTCTACCGTTTCGTTCGGCTAATGGAACTAAACGCGTGATTTCTAATTTACGAGCGATACACCGACGTTCATAAGCGATAGGCGCGCGAAACGGGGGTAAGCGAGCGAGGACGGTGGCGCGACACCCGAGGGCAGCCAGGCGGCGGAGAGGAGCAGGCGGACAGAAAGGATTTATCGTCAGGTTAGCGAGCCGTAAATGCAGCCGGACGAACGGAGAAAACCGCAGGAAACTCTGTCATTGACCGTCGGTAATTTCTCTCTTTCTCTCTCTCGTGCGCGGCCACCCCTTCCCCCCCTTCTGGCCCTGGTCCACCCGTTTCGCGATAATTCTCTCCCGTCTCCGTTCGATGCTCCCCGCGCGTGTTTCCAATTTCGCTCTTTCCCGGCCGGCTCTCGTTTCCACGGAATCGCGTCGCTTCCAAACATTATCAACTCGTAGACAAAGCCATATGACGGTTCGGCTTTCAACCGAACCGAATTTCAGTCGCGCGGATTCCACTCGTCTCGCGGCGACGTGGTTTATTCGGTTGATATCTATACGTAAGGATTGTGTACACCCACACTCTGTCGATGATCAGAGAAGTCTTTGAACAATGCCCGTCCGTGTCTATTCATTTCCGTACGTGAGGCTCGCGATATCGAGACCTCGAGAGTCGGTCGACCGTCGACGAGTGCTCTCTCCGAGGACGTGGAAACTCCCGCAAAAAATGCGTCGATGGTCATCTGAGTTTATAAACGAAACGCCACGAGTGGGTTTTTTCCTCGCGGGTCTCGCGTCGGGAAAGCAGTGATTTCGGACCGGGCGGCGCAGTGATTCCGACGGTGAAGTAATAACGAGATATTAGAGCCGGTCCATTTAATAGGGAAGAGTTCGAAGCGCGAGACACGGACGCTGGCTAGAGCTAAAATTTGATACTCCTCTAATTAGTGTCCGGCGCGAGACGAGGGAGAGAACTCGCGAGACTCGGTAATGCGGCTAGAGGGAGGAAATAAGTGGAATATGTAGTACGTACTACTCGGTGGCACGTACACCGGAGTCACAACTAAACCGGGGTTAAACAGAATTCTGCTCACCGCTCTCCGTCTCCCGCCCTCCCGCGCCGTCCCATCGTCCCATAATTGAGCTTTATCACCCCTATTTCGAGTAGTTGCCCCTATCTAATTTTCTACCCCTGTTCGGCGACCGTCTCTCGGCTGCGACCCGTGTTCCGACTCCCAGCCGAGACGGAGGACGACGGGAGGAGGTGGAAGAGGAGGAGGAGGAGGAGGAATACGCGCGACGAGAAACAAAGGTGCCGGATAAAAATATGTAGGTACGGGAATTAAAACGAAGCTAACTCGCTCGCTCTCCGCGTTTCTGTTCGCCACTTTCCGTTTCGGCGACTAATCTAACTCTGTCTTGCATTTTTAGTGGAACTGGAGCGAGAACGGAAGCCCGAAAGCGCCTCGTGACACGTAAAACCCGTGGCCAACATAAAAATCCGTCGGGGATCGAAAGCGACGCGTGCGCCTCGTTATATCTTGAACCTACTCGACCTTTTAAACCGGTCGTCGAGAACTCTGCGAGCCGGCGACGACGTTACGTCGCTCCTGCAAAAAAAGAAAATGAAAAGGGAAAGAGGACGGGGACGCGGCTTTTGTTTAAAAGTAATCGCGGCTCGTCGATCCGTCGCGATTTCCGCGAGGAAATTGTTAATCCGGACCCGATCGAGTACCTGGTACCTGCCCGCGGAGACTTTCTCCGTAGGCGAGCTCGATCCCGAAACAGGTGAACCGCGGCGAACGATGAATATACAACGAATACGACATTAGCAAGTGAAATCTCGAGGATGGAAAGGAGGCGGAGTATGTCCGGAGGTAAAACACGTAAATTCAAACTCCAAACAAGCCGATGCATAACGGGAGATTTTAACAGATCGGAGCATAGACACCCTGAAACCTGTTAGCACGACGACCGTGCTCGACCAGCGAACTACTCCCGCGGACGAGATTCTATAGGATTTTATTATTGCCACACACGATCGCGAATATGTCGACGCGGAGAGGAAATCGACGGATGTCGGCGATTTTCTGGAAACCATTTGGGAATAGGGAAGACGGAAAAAAAACGACGGGAAGCGTCTGTCGCTGACTTTGACGGAGCTCTACGAGTTCCTACGAGGGCGGACGAATTCTCGCGTTTTTTCGCCAGATATTCGTTAATATCTTCGACGATGGAAAGAAGTTGTACAAGAAGAAAAAAAGAACGAGATCGGTAGGTGGTACATGTTGCTCGATTTGCATCTAGCGAGTCGCACGAAAGTCAGACGTAAAGGTTGGCCGCTGCGAGAATTCTCCGCCGCGAAAAAAGCAGTTCTCTTCCATTTCCCGGGGACTTCCATTCCGGGGTAACGGAACCGTCCGATTCTTTTCCCGGGCAAAACGATCGCACCGCGGGCTGAGTCGGCGAAATATATTTCACGGCAATCCGGTAAGACGCGCCGGGGCGACGTCGTTGTTTGTTAACCCGTCCCCCGTTCCAGACCCTCCCTCCCGTCCTTATTTTTTTCCGACCCACCGATTTTCCTCTCTCCTTCCCGACGTGTGTGTGTGTGTGTGTGTGTGTGCACCTTCCAACAAATTCTCCCGGAGCCGCGCGCCCCGTGTTATTGCCGTGTTAACAGGGTGCTTGAAGAAAATTAACCTTTATCGTTGGGACTTTTAATCCGTTGGCGCTCCAGTTGGCCGGGCATTAAACGAGCTTAAGCGGTAATCGACGAAAGGATTGTTTAGGATAATGAGCCAACCGGAAAGTGTTTGGATGGCCAGTGGTAGTGCCGGAAACTGGCACCGTTATTACCCGGCCGATCCTTTATTAGATATAGATACGGCCCCGATTATCGACGCTTACCTATATTTTCCCGATCGCTTTAATCGGGGAAAGACATTGGAACGCGGCCACCTTAATACCTCCTCCCCGATAGCCGTACATATATGACGCTTCGATCCGCGATAAGTCGATTAGTACGTCGAATGCGTTTCTATTAGCGGCCGAGTCCCGCGCCTAACCGTATCAGTAGTACGAGTCGACGCGTGAGCCGGCGGCAGGCCGAAGCGAAGTCAGGTCATAGATATCAAGAGTGAAACGGGGTGTGTAGACAATTCTAGGACAGCGAAACGCGCGCGGCCGTTCGTTTTCGCGGGAGAATAAGAGATCGGTGTATTGGTGACGGTAGAATGGTTTGGTAGTTTTGCCGGTTTTACCGGAATACACCGGGTCGCAAGTTCGGTTCTATCTGTCAGTGGCAGGCGAGAGGCGAAACCGAGGCTCGCCCGGAGGACGTAAGGATCCGAAAGGGTGGCACCGGTGGCCGTCGATGGAAGGAAGAAGGAAGAAGCGAGGAGGACGGTGGTGGTTG
>SMSR01015480.1:0-10090 GCA_019453355.1 Ceratina japonica | reverse complement strand
ATGACACACACGCGGGGCTGAGCCAATTAATCGGCGTCGCTCTTTACTTTACTCGTCCTCCCCTCTACGTTTGATCCATCGATCTACAATAACGCCGGTCGTGTCGTCGCGTCGTTAGAGTATCCATTAAAATGTTCCCGGTTCACCCCCGTCCCGTGCTCCTTCCGCTCGAAAGATACACACGAGCCTCGTAAGCCTCCCGATGCTAATCAATTCCCTTCAACTTTCGCACGCCTCGTAAACGCGTAGTGTCTGAAGGTGCTACCACTTACCATGGGTTTCTAAGTAGTTTCACTGTCAGTTTAGGCAAATATTGTGCTTCGGGTGATAATCGGAATATGCAGTTAAGAGGGGAAGTTGTTTGGAGTTGAAGAAGTTTTTTTAAATTAGACCTGAGGACCTGAGTTATGTTTTTCTTAATCATATGGATTTAGTTGTTTTTGGAGACTGAAAGTACCTCGAAAAATATTTTACTATTAAAATAACAATAATAAATTATAAAAACCTATTGAAAATGTTTTACTTTAAATTTTCACACATTATATTATGATTAGAAGTTTTATGGATTTATATTTTTAAAAGAGAAAACGAATTACTATATGGATTTTGTTCAATTTTATTTAGTAAATAATTTATACAGAAAATATTTAAAAAAATTAAACCTCGTCTTCCGGCTTTGGCAGCTTGTTAAGAGTAAAAGTGCACAAACAGTCGGTTGTTTGTACGCAACAAGAATAAGAATGTACAAACAGGTTGTTTGTACATACCTATTTTTAATACATTTTAATCTACTCTCAAATTTGTACTTATCCTACATGCCTTCTTTCAATCCTAATTACTAATAAACTCAATCTCTTTGCAGTTTAAAATAAAACTATGCTGCGTGTTAAAAACGAAAATAAATAATCTTTAGAATAAAAGATAACCAAAACTTAACTTGCTCTTCTCCATCTAAACAAAATTAAACATTTCTTTCTTTCTTCAGAGCTAAAATTAAAATACAATAAAATTTAAGTAATCTTCATTCAGTGTAATAAATAAAAATAATATTCTTTTTCTTCTGTCTTTCTCCTAAATCACTCGGTTTCTCCTTTCAAGATGCTTCTTCTAGTATTTCCAGAAATCCCTGTCTATTATTAAGCCTGTCTTCTCTTCCAGTACTCTTGTAATTAAAGTAATCTTCCATGCGTAAAAATAAATATACAATTCCAAAATAAAAAAAAATAAAATTCTTTTTCTTCTGTCTTTCTTTTAAATCGATTGGTTTCTCCTTTCAAGATGCTTCTTCTAGTCTTTCCAGAAGTCCCTTTCTATCATTAAGCCTGTCTTCTTTCCCAATACTCTTTTCCTTCTCAATACCTCCTCAACATCCTCTTCGCTTCTCAGTGTCACAATTAATGTGAACCTGCCCCATCTCCCCTTCAACCTTTTCACACTCCTTACCCAGTCGTCCCTTACCTTTAGTATATCCCTGAACATTAGTCTGACACTCCACTCGTCGTCCTCCTCTTTCATATGCCAGTTCTCCTCATTCGTTAGAAGTTTTACATTTTTCTTCCTCTTCTCCTCCTCCCTCCTCCTCATCTCCCAGTAAGAGTTCTTCGTCCAAAACCTCGACTGTTCTTCAGTTTCTTCGTCCTCCAAATTGTTCTCTCTCCAATATTTCTCGCCGGAGTAAAAATTGCTTTCACCAACTTCTTCGTGCAATCTTTCCCTTTTCCCGACCCTCTTCACTCTCTCCGCCTCCCATTCGTCCTCCTTCTTCCTCAAGATCCTCTCCCACTCTTCTCTTTCCCTCTTCACTCTATCATTTATTCTCTTTTCTATCTGTTTCCTCTCGTCTTCTACCTTCTTCTCCAACTGTCTTATCCTCGTCTCAGCCTCCTGTCTCATCTTCTCCACTTCTTTCTCCGCGTCCTTCGCCCTCTTTTCGTAAAATTCCTCCGTTCTTTTCATTGCTTCCCTCATCTCTTTCCACACGTCGCCATTCTCCTGCGTTTCCTGTAACAACCCATAAAAAAACAATTCTTGTGCTTTAATTTTAATAATAGAAATTTGCATAAATATTCGGTTTAATTATTATATTGACAATTTAGAAATAGAAATTGTAATGGGTTTTTCTCAGTCTCTGAAAATTCAATCTCCTTAAGGAAAGACTGTATCTTACATTCTCAATATTGTACTTAGCATAAAAACCTCGCAGGTAATGAAATTCATGGAGGTATTGGCAATAAAGAAGTGAATTTGTTTTGCCTTTATATGAAACCAAGAGACACGTGGATAGTTTATGGCTAACATAATAGATTCGTAAAGCCGGCAGTGTAAGCTTCAAGCTCCAAGCTTCTTATCTCCTAAAGAATGAGCCGGACTTTTACGACAGTTTTATTTACGATCACGATAAACTTAATCGCAGCGATAGTTAATTTATTGTTAACGGCGCTCACTCGTGCGTCGGATTAATCATTCCCAACGAATTGAACTGTTATCCCTAATAATCGACTTGTCCGCCGGTGGGAAAGTCCGAATCGCCCGAAGGAGACATCTCTGACTTCCCGCACAATTTTCTACCGCAGAAGCTCGCGTGTTCCGGTGTCTACGCTCTTCCGCTTTTTCTCGGGTTATGAAGTTTTATAAATCTCTGCTAGCCTATTAAAAGCTTCCAGTTAGACTTTTCCATTAGGGAATGACGTTCTTATTGCAAATTCTGCTTTCTCTTCTTTTAATTATACTTATTTAGAGACGTAAATGTGAGAAGTTTGTGTCTAGCTGCAGGGAACTGCAAATTAAAATATTTACACAAAATTAATGAATTAATTAAAAGTTTCGTTTGTATGAATGTGAATCATGATTAAAGTTCAACGAGTTTGAAGGGGTTAGTAAAAAACTGTTGTGACCAGCAATGGGATAATTAAGTGTATTAATATAATCGATGATTAATATTTTTTTATTGAGGCACTTAGCGCGACACGACTTCCTATAGGAAATTAGTGGGTGGTTCGAGTAATTATTAGCATTTCATTATTCGTGGAAAATGTCCGTTCCTTGGTCACGAGGGAAAAAGTCCCTTTGATCATTTTCATTTTATCTACTAATGTAATTAAACGTCTGACGTTATTGCAAAGGTCAAACCATGGTTTTATTACTAAATTTAATTCACAGAATAAATCAATGAAAAATATTTTGGTTTCATCGATTTAATTACAAGGTATAATTATATTAATATTATTTTAATTTGTAGACTATATTTATTCATGAAGAAATGAAGCATTTTGATATTCGCAGAATGGAGTAATTTCTCTTTGGAAGAAGTCCCTTTGATCATTTTCGCTTACGTACTAATTTAATTATACGTCTGACGTAATTAGAACAGAGAGAATTTTAACACACAGAACGAATCAATGAGAAATATTTAAGATCCATCAATTATGAACCATAATATGTACATCAATATCATTTTAATTTGTACATATTAATTCCTCTTTATGTAATTCTATTAAATAAGAAAAATAATGAATAATTGGATGAAAGTTTTAATACGAATCTCCATAAATTCATATGTGAGTAAAGATTAGCGTTTATCGCAAATAAAATAGGATTGAAATTAACGAGTTATAAAGAAGGAGTTATAATGAAGCGTAAACAATAATTTGGTGTACATGTTTCCTGAATTAATGTAATTTACAGGGTCCATCGTGCCCCTTTGTTTATGGTCACATCCGTTAGGATTATATTCCATGCGAATGTTAGATCACATATTGCAAATAATGGCAACATTTTATCCGGGCTTGGTTGAAAATTAAAATGGATGCATACAGATTCTGTGGAAAAGTGAATTTTTCCTGGAAATCCGTTCATTCATTTGCTGTGTTTCGAGGTAGTAATTAACGGAAGCTGGTTTTAAACTGAAAGGATAATTAATAACAGTTTTATGGTAAAATTGGGCTAAAGAGAAGAGTGGAAACAATTTGGAATAATTTGTACACGAATAGAAACAGTAATTTATAAAAAAGTAGAACAGAAATTAGAAGAATTTTTAGAAGAATTGAAATAATTTAGAAGAATTTATAGAATAAAATTATTTATAGTAAATCTATTAATATTTATATAAATATTTATATAAATGTACTCAACTAGGGATAAACTCAAGATAATTAGAATCATTTCAATGACGAACTCACAGATTCATTGGCTCATCAACTTTTCAGAAGTATATAAAACTCCCATAAACTTCTTCATAAGAAAATAAACTTTGCACACGATCGAAAAATAAATAAAAGAATTTTCTTCTCTCATGAATAATACTCCGTAGAAGAGTGAGAACAATTGAGAGAACAATTTCATTGAAGAACGAGAATTGATGGTCGCCGAAAATTCGTATGAATGAAAGTGGCTACATTCTAAACTGGCTGTTCAATTTAAAAGTTCGCCCACGTGGCACCTGCCTCGAATGCAAACCCGAACGTTCTTTGGTAAACTTTGTTAGTTCTTCCCCCGAGTGGGTCCGCCGAAAAATTCGTCGACTCTCGGTAAGTTAAAATCGAGGACAAAGTAGAGAACACAGTCCTTTTTTCTCTTCCCCCTCGCTCTCCGTTTTTAACATTCTCGACCGAACTTCCGGGAGAACTCTTAGAGGAATAATTTCTCGGGAATTGCGTTGGACGTCTCAGTGACTGGCTCGTTTAAAATGTATCATGCCCCGTTGACGACCCTCGTTACGGAACAGTTGCCCGAAACAACTTCATATCGTTTCGCTACGGGCTACTTTGCCCCGTAGTTTATTTCCAGACAGCCACTCCGCGGACTTTAATCTAACTGCAATTACATCCGTGGAACGTCGCGGACCTTTTAACTCTGCCAATCCTCCGTATTCCATCTCGCCGGTGAATCTTCCTTTGATGATACTTAATACGTCGCGAAATACATGAGGCACGAGTGAAAAATAACGAACGTACTATAGGAACTATGCCCCGATTTAATAGCACGATTCCTACTTACGGTTTCGCTTTCTCGATGGAACGATATTTCAGATGTATTAATCGTCTTGGACATATCTTCCTTAACGATGACACAGGATTCTTTAAGCACAGTCTTATCTTGGACACTCGACGTCATTTCGAGGAAGAACAACCACGATCGTGAGACAACAGAGGCTCCGAATGGTCAACCGGAACTGTCGAGAGAACACAGATAGCGCTGGTAGGCGCGCGGCGTATAAAATACTTAATAAAAAAAATGGCACTTCGGTGTAATCGTTGAGGCAGCGAGTGGAGCCCAATGAGGCGTCAACGAGTGGAGTTACGAAGAAATTGTATAGGACCTTTCTTGTAGAAGATGTCAATGCCTACAACTTTTGTCTGAAACATTTTCCGCTAGCGTCGATATTTCACAAGTAATTTGCAATAAACTGTTATATCGTTTTTTATTAATTACTTGTTAACTATTGACGGTGGAAAAAAATGTTTTATAGAAAAGTTGTAGCTTTTGATGGTACCTAAAAATATTGTTTGAAACATTTTACGCTATCAATAACAGATAAGCAGTTATTGATAATAAAGCATGATTTTTGTAAGGATCTGAAGGAGTGCTTTTTAAGGAATACAAAAATTGCAGTATTCTCTTTAAAATTGTCTCCTTTTTAATACGAATTTCGAATATTTGCAAGGCTATTGGACAGGCAGTTTTAAAATTGCGCGAGCGAGGCGTGCTAGGAAGTAGGTAACTAGATTCCTGGCTAAACGAGTAGAATAAACGTTCGAATATCGATGGTACTCCGGTAAAGTGGATGGGTTCTCGTGTCTCAAGGGGTGATCCCTCGGACGGGTACACGGGTATCGCCACTCGTAACTCGCCGCCTTAACTGCGAATAAGCTATCGTCGCGGAAATTGCTGCACGTACGCGATCGAAATATATCCCCCCCTGTAACAACCAACTGATCAGGATAAATAGAACGGGAACCTAACGTTCAAAGAAATAGATCCTTATACAAAAGTGTCTACAGGGTGGCGCGTTTATCCTGGTCGCTTGGAATACCTAAAAAAATAAATTTCCTTGATTTCTGGATTGGTCAGAGTTTTCCTGTAATAATTCGGTGACTAGGATTTTTTGGTAAAGAGAAATATTGTTTAAAATAACCTCAGAAAAGTGCCATTTTTAGATGGAGTGTTAGTTCTGGGACACTGTGTGTATAGGATTTCTTGATCTCAGATCTAACATTATTGCGTGTCCCTATTTGCACGGGATCCAATCGGGATTTTCTGATTCCCTGAAAGGGTCGCACTTTTGTTTCCCACGCTGGAACGAGTCTCGCAACGGAAACACAGGATATCGTTACGTACGGCTTCTACTTTGATAATCGATACGTCTGCGTCACGATTTACTCATTTCCTCGTCATTTTCCCGGTTTTCGAATTTCTTTAATCGAACGATTAATCAGTGATTTAAGTATTCATTGTTACTGACTTGTCTAATCTAAGTCAGTAAGAATTAATAATTAAATTATTGATTTATCTGTTTGTTTAATAAATGTTTAATATTGTTAAGAAAATATATCAATATATTATAAATTATATATATTATATTATAAATATCAATACATTATAAAGGGTTTTTATAGCCCGTAAATAAATAAATAAATAAATAAATAAATAAAATGGGGAGGTGTGAGTTTTATGGAGTGCGGGAAAAAACAGCTGATTAATACTGCAATTACGGTATACTATGGCGGACTCCCCGTCCCATCCATACCGCTAGTTCTGTAGATTAATTATCCCCGATGGAACTTCGGGAACAATTAAAAGTTGCTGCCACCACTTCGTTCATTTTAATTAACATCCATTGCCGAAATGTGATTTAGTAAACGCTCCCGAGAACGAGGTCTCGAAATTATGAAAACAATCTGTTTATTCACGTTTTCGTGTTCATTAAAAAATCCCGAATAACAATTCCCTGGATCGACAGCGATTCGGATTTTAATTGAAGAATAGGAATATCAGATTAATTTATTTTGCATGAAATCTCGAGATATTTTATTCTGTTAAAGGATGGAAATAATAACTAATTTAATTTCTCAGTCACGAGTTGCTCGACAGTTTTTTTATTTTATACAAAGTATTAAAAATGAGAGATTGGGGTCGTACTATATTATTTTTTTATCATTGATTATTGTATTATTACTAGACTGAATTTTACGAATTTACAGAAAAATGGTAGAAAATATAAAAAATATGAAATGCATTTGAAACACCAATGAAATTCCTATTTAAATTTCATTTCTCGCATTGATATTATTGGTTGGAGAATTAATTTCAGTTTTTACAAATATATGTGTTATACGAACTTTTTTATTAAACGTTTTTAATTAAATCGTTCTGGGAAACTCTGTATTTCTGTTGGACTGGGAAGAAAGTAATCAATTATTGCATTTCAATTTATTTTAAATATTCTATACATATAAAATTACAGTACATAAGCCTGTCTATAAAAAAGAGACTGTATATATACATACAGCCTCTTATATAAGCAATCAATTATTGCATTTTAATTTATTTTATATTATATATGTATATACAATCTATTATATTATATATATACAATCTCTTATATAAAAATCATGGAGATTATTTGGCGATGAAAGACAAGTGAAAATATACAATGGTTTTAAGCGTAGTTGATTGACAATGGATTTGGTGGTGCGGCGCAAAGTCCGGCTCTGCGGGGTTTGGCCTCGATCCTGGCAGCGCGTATCACGCGACGGGGAAGCCCCGAAGTGTGCTGGCCGCGGCGGTTTCGCGAGAATCCACTGTTCGCAAATCCGCCGGATAAGGCAAGATTTATTCGTGATTCATCGCCGTTTACCCCGAAAGGCTTTATTATCGGGACGAGGATTTACTGGCCGCCCTTTATGAGCTCCCTGTCAAACTGGACCACCAGAGTCATTGTTCTTGTCTCGCAGACAAATCTGCGCCACTGTCAGATTTCACAGAGTTCCCAGTCTAAACAGAATGGACAGGCTTTATATCGCTATTATAGTTCAGAGACTTTACAGAAATTAATATTGCAATTATAGTGATGGAGGATTAAGAGATGTAATGCAAGGAAAATTAATTATTACATTTGAGAATTAATTGCTTATTATTTAATTCATTAGAGAATTTATTATTTGTTTTTTATTAACAAGTAAAACTTATTTAGAATAAATATAAGGAATTCTATCAAGATATCGCTATTATAGTTCAGAGACTTTCCAGAAATTAATATTGCAATTATGGTGATGGAGGATTAAGAGAAATAATGCAAGGAATTAATTATTACATTTGAGAATTAATTGCTTATTATTTCCTTCATTAGAGAATTTATTATTTGTTTTTTATTAACAAGTAAAACTTATTTAGAATAAATATAAGGAATTCTATCAAGATACAATATATAAATTAATAAACTGGTTATATATGTATTTCAATATTCTTATAAAACGTCTCTTAGTAAAATAGAAAATCAATTATTAATTTCATATTGCATATTTCATAAATTTATTGTGTATACTTAGTAATCTCTACTAATTGAAGCCATCATTTGAATAAAATGTTTAATGACTTTGTATGAGGAAATGTTCGAACTAAGAGGAATAATTATTCGGAAAGGTCGGAGGTCGAGTAAATTCCGAGTGCGATAGGACATCACGGGTCTCGCGAGGTAAAAACATCCCCGGGATGGAGTGTAATAAGAGCAACACGCTCTTCCCTCAAGTCCTCAGTTTTCTCCACCTCACATATCTTCCATCCAACCGCTAATTAAACTCGGCAACGCCATCCATTTTTCTCGCCACGTGCCTCGCCGATTGTCAGAAAAATGGAAACACTCCATCGTTCGAAATTCTCTCAAATCATTTACTCTCGTCACTTCAATTTCTCTTAACAATACGTTCAAAAATGCATCATTTTCTATTAAGAAAATCTATTTTCCATCCTTCATAAAATTTATAATTATAAATAATACTTAAATTTATACGTATAATAAATTATAAATTTATACATATAAGATTTTGGTTGAAGTTCAGGCGTACCATTTTTTTTTTTTAATTCTACGAACTTCACTGATGATTATTAACAGTTGCATTTTATAAATTTATACCCTTCCTTTGAAATTCTCTCAAATTATTTACTCTCGTCACTTTAATTTGTTTTAGTAATAAATTCCAAAATGCATCGTTTTCTATTAAGAGAATCTATTTCCTCATAAAATTTATATACATATGTATCGGATTTTGGTTGAAGTTCAGACACAGCATTTTTCATTAAGTTCTATGAATTTCACTGATAACTATTGACAGCTGCATTTTATAAATTTATAACCCTTCCTTTAAAATCCTCTCAAATCTTTTCTAATTATTTTATTTCAACTTGTCACTTATAAGATTGCATTATTTACAATCAAGATAACGTTTATCGACTAAACTCGATTTGATTTATAGTCGAGGGATCGAATTTTTCTCGGATATTTTTAAAAACGATTGATAGTCGAGAACGGGCGAGATTTAAAGTACCGAGCACGTGTATCATTCTCCTGATACCGTTTTTTCCATTCGCGACGTCGGAGCTCATCAATCCGGCTCGTAAAAGAGAGTCATAGCAGATAAAGAGTCCAACGTTCGATTCCCCAGTCTTCGCGAGACTTCTTTTCTTCCCCGAAGAAAGAGAAGAAGAAATGATTCCCCTTTGCACAACACGTGCGCTGCTTGTTAGTAGGGTATGAAAAGTGCTGAAAGCGTAAATAAAGGGGATCGGGGTTGGCTCGTAGAAACGCACTCATATTTATGCTAGCGACGGGAGGCTCCGCGATGGTACCAGTTGCTCGGTCGCACGCGATCGATCCCGACCAGTGATCATTATAATTAGACTGCGCAGTTTCATGCAAACCGAGACTCGTTGTACTACGATATTAAAACAGAATTTCTTTTAAACATGTGACATTTAATATTTCATTACGCATAATTACAAATTGTGAAATACAGGCGGGAGCATTTTTCCCGGCCACGTGGAATATCTAAAAAACTAAATCCCACACTGAGAAAACAGTCTGACGATTAGCAAA
>SMSR01015478.1:0-57421 GCA_019453355.1 Ceratina japonica | reverse complement strand
TCCATTAAAAACTGAAATTGCGACCGACCGGTTGCGTTCGTCTGAAAGCGATGGAGTGTGTACACTTTCGTCTTTTTCTTTTTTTTGGTTAAACCACGGCTAAGAACTGGAATGAAATTCGTTTGAGCGAAGTTTAAATTACCCCTTTACTCCCGTGTCCGATCCGCTACCCGCGCTAATTGACTTAATTTCCCCGCTGATTACGAAGCTTATTTGCGGATCGCTATAAACGCCGGTCATCGCCGATCCCCCGCCCCCGATAGATTTTACAATCATTTTTAATACGCGTCGACGGTGATNTGGTAGAAAGTAGTGGTAGGCCTAAGACAACGCAATGTCCGATTGTCCGACCTGCAACGGACTCGTACCACTTATTCTACTCGGAACAAAAAATGAATCTCCTCGAGCTCTTAATTAATTGCTAATGCACGAATTTTTCTGTACCGCGCGAGGATTTTAAAGCACCGAACGCCCGCTAGTTGATTTTATTGTACTCGTGGACGGAAAGGGTCGGGGCTGTAGGTGTGCAGGTCGGTGCATCGAAAACAGCCGTGCCGCTCCTCGACACCGGCGTTGTATACACTTATTTAGCGTGTAAACATTCGGGGGGGCGGGCGGGGGGTATTGCCAGAGGAGCAACAAGTGCCCACCGGTGCACCCAATGGCTCTCCCCGGTTTACACGGACACGGCCCCGCGTACATACACCTGACGAGGCACGCGTACGTGCCCGTTTTAAACACGGATCCCGCAGGAGTCGGGAAAAAGATTTTCCGTAAATGTGGAGCCGGTCGTTCAATAATATCGAGGTCCACGCGTGTTTTGTTTAAACATTCATTTATATCGCGTGATATCGTTTTTACGATACGTTCCCCCGCGAAAATTCGTGTCGTACAAAAATATTGTTAAACGATCCGTCCTTAATTTCCCGTTAAATTGGCCGGTTCGTCCCTTCGTCTCGGGTTTGTTAAGGGATAAAAAAGCGGCCGGGGAAACTCTTGGTTCCCGGTGTTGGCAGACAGCCGCGTTTTAAGTTTAAGCCGCGAACCGGACAACCGGACCGGTTGTAATACACTGGACGATGCCAACCGGGAGCACTCGCCGCGCCGCCGGAGATACGAGATTCTAGTGGACACAGAAGACGATTCAGAACTTCCTCCTTTTTCCGCGACGCGACGTTTATACGGGAAGAAAGCGTCCCGGCCAGTTTGGAACTCATGATACATGCGACGACCCCCCGCGTTCATAATTCTTCGGATAATATCGTTGTCTCGTTTTTTTGCCTGTTTGCGGGGGAAGAGCGACGAGGAAACTGTTGCGGGTTTTCCTCGGGACCGAGCTGGACGTAGCGTCGTTTGCCGAAAATGATTTTTGTCAACGATATCGAAAAACGATCGAACAGAATTATTATATTGTTATTTAAGCCGTGTTCCATGCGTTACGAGAAATCGTGTACGCGGTCACTCAAACGAGTGTACATTTAATCAAACGAGATATCATCTGATTAATGACGGAGGAAAAAGAAGAAGTTATAATCCCGCGGATTAGCGGACGTCATTTAAATATTTACAGCAGGTGTGGTCGAGGCCGGCGAGGACTTTGCCGGGTATTTACGGATCATAGCAATTTCGTACTTAGATAGAAGCCGTTTGAGTTATCGCGTTTTCCATTAAAAACTGAAATTGCGACCGACCGGTTGCGTTCGTCTGAAAGCGATGGAGTGTGTACACTTTCGTCTTTTTCTTTTTTTTGGTTAAACCACGGCTAAGAACTGGAATGAAATTCGTTTGAGCGAAGTTTAAATTACCCCTTTACTCCCGTGTCCGATCCGCTACCCGCGCTAATTGACTTAATTTCCCCGCTGATTACGAAGCTTATTTGCGGATCGCTATAAACGCCGGTCATCGCCGATCCCCCGCCCCCGATAGATTTTACAATCATTTTTAATACGCGTCGACGGTGATCCGGTTTATTAGAAACATCCATTAATGAGACGTTACATGTAACAGAGAATTAATTAATCGGGGATATTGAATTAACGGTGCGCGCNTGGAACTCATGATACATGCGACGACCCCCCGCGTTCATAATTCTTCGGATAATATCGTTGTCTCGTTTTTTTGCCTGTTTGCGGGGGAAGAGCGACGAGGAAACTGTTGCGGGTTTTCCTCGGGACCGAGTTGGACGTAGCGTCGTTTGCCGAAAATGATTTTTGTCAACGATATCGAAAAACGATCGAACAGAATTATTATATTGTTATTTAAGCCGTGTTCCATGCGTTACGAGAAATCGTGTGAAAATCGTGTACGCGGTCACTCGNTCTCCCAAAGACAACGGTAAAAATAGTCGACGATGAAGACCCTTCTTCTCGTTCCGATCTCTTCGATTTTACAAATATTTCTAAGAGGCATATTTCGTTTAATCTCATAGGAGAGAAATGCTTTAATTGGCATGAAAATCAGAGGAGGGAAACGCGAAGCATAATTCATCAGATATTGATTGTGCCACGCGCTTTTCATCCCTCGTTGGGCTCGTTACGCGGCAACCTTCGTTTTCCCCGGTTATTACGTCTGTCCGCTCATTTATGCTCATTGTCCCTGTGTACAAAATGCGCGGGTGAAGCAGTCGCCCCCTTCTCCCGATTTTTACTACACGTTGTTTGTTTACACTCTTCTTCATTCACGACGCACGCGGAAACATTTATCCACCCTCCGGTGTTCCGCGTGTCAATATTATTTGCTCCATTTCCCTGCCGCATCTGCCTGGCTTCCGATCATTTTCCTTATTTTCACACATTCACTGTAATTCATTTCTGCGACGCCGCAGGGCAAATAAGTTTCGACTACGCGGCTCTATTCACTTCTTTTTACCCGCTGAATATCCTCGACTCTCGACGAGAACTTCGTACGTGATATCGAGAAGAATTTATGATTACTCACCGTCGCTCCTATTTATTTATTTATTTACTTATTAATTAAACGGGTTAGGAAACCCTTTAAAGTACAAAAGATAATGATTCGAGCAGTACGGATGACATAAATAAGATGAGAATGATGAATGAGATAATAAAATTATAACGACAAGAAATGATCACGTTAGCTTACGTCTTATGACAGGAACGGAATCGTTAAAGATGTCAAATAAATGACTGAGTCTATTAGCTTTTGACGTCATCCTTGGCATTACATTTGCGTGCCCAAATCTGGACATAAATCTTTCTTGGTAGAAAGTAGTGGTAGGCCTAAGACAACGCAATGTCCGATTGTCCGACCTGCAACGGACTCGTACCACTTATTCTACTCGGAACAAAAAATGAATCTCCTCGAGCTCTTAATTAATTGCTAATGCACGAATTTTTCTGTACCGCGCGAGGATTTTAAAGCACCGAACGCCCGCTAGTTGATTTTATTGTACTCGTGGACGGAAAGGGTCGGGGCTGTAGGTGTGCAGGTCGGTGCATCGAAAACAGCCGTGCCGCTCCTCGACACCGGCGTTGTATACACTTATTTAGCGTGTAAACATTCGGGGGGGCGGGCGGGGGGTATTGCCAGAGGAGCAACAAGTGCCCACCGGTGCACCCAATGGCTCTCCCCGGTTTACACGGACACGGCCCCGCGTACATACACCTGACGAGGCACGCGTACGTGCCCGTTTTAAACACGGATCCCGCAGGAGTCGGGAAAAAGATTTTCCGTAAATGTGGAGCCGGTCGTTCAATAATATCGAGGTCCACGCGTGTTTTGTTTAAACATTCATTTATATCGCGTGATATCGTTTTTACGATACGTTCCCCCGCGAAAATTCGTGTCGTACAAAAATATTGTTAAACGATCCGTCCTTAATTTCCCGTTAAATTGGCCGGTTCGTCCCTTCGTCTCGGGTTTGTTAAGGGATAAAAAAGCGGCCGGGGAAACTCTTGGTTCCCGGTGTTGGCAGACAGCCGCGTTTTAAGTTTAAGCCGCGAACCGGACAACCGGACCGGTTGTAATACACTGGACGATGCCAACCGGGAGCACTCGCCGCGCCGCCGGAGATACGAGATTCTAGTGGACACAGAAGACGATTCAGAACTTCCTCCTTTTTCCGCGACGCGACGTTTATACGGGAAGAAAGCGTCCCGGCCAGTTTGGAACTCATGATACATGCGACGACCCCCCGCGTTCATAATTCTTCGGATAATATCGTTGTCTCGTTTTTTTGCCTGTTTGCGGGGGAAGAGCGACGAGGAAACTGTTGCGGGTTTTCCTCGGGACCGAGCTGGACGTAGCGTCGTTTGCCGAAAATGATTTTTGTCAACGATATCGAAAAACGATCGAACAGAATTATTATATTGTTATTTAAGCCGTGTTCCATGCGTTACGAGAAATCGTGTACGCGGTCACTCAAACGAGTGTACATTTAATCAAACGAGATATCATCTGATTAATGACGGAGGAAAAAGAAGAAGTTATAATCCCGCGGATTAGCGGACGTCATTTAAATATTTACAGCAGGTGTGGTCGAGGCCGGCGAGGACTTTGCCGGGTATTTACGGATCATAGCAATTTCGTACTTAGATAGAAGCCGTTTGAGTTATCGCGTTCTCCATTAAAAACTGAAATTGCGACCGACCGGTTGCGTTCGTCTGAAAGCGATGGAGTGTGTACACTTTCGTCTTTTTCTTTTTTTTGGTTAAACCACGGCTAAGAACTGGAATGAAATTCGTTTGAGCGAAGTTTAAATTACCCCTTTACTCCCGTGTCCGATCCGCTACCCGCGCTAATTGACTTAATTTCCCCGCTGATTACGAAGCTTATTTGCGGATCGCTATAAACGCCGGTCATCGCCGATCCCCCGCCCCCGATAGATTTTACAATCATTTTTAATACGCGTCGACGGTGATCCGGTTTATTAGAAACATCCATTAATGAGATGTTACATGTAACAGAGAAATAATTAATCGGGGATATTGAATTAACGGTGCGCGAGCGTTTCGGTATGGAAATAGAGGACGCGCGCGCGGCGAATCTGACGAACGGCCGTCAAGGAGGGACGAATCATTTTAATCACCGACGATGGGAAGAGGGTAAGTTTAAATTACGTTCGAAGGAGGGACTGCGGCGTCACATTCTGCCCCCGCGGCCATCATCGCGTTCTTTAACTTCCGCGGAAAGGACGGTATCCTCGTGGAAGTTAACTTTCTTCCTGATTGACGTTCGGTTATTGTCGCATTTGCATAACCCACCCCTACCCGATGGAGGTTCCTTTCGCTTCTGTCTTTCCCTTCTGTCTTCGGGATGCTAACCAAGAGACAAGGACGTGAGCCAGGAACCTGGAAAAGGTCGGCACCGGCGGCGGGGGTTCTTAGCTCGGAGAGAAAACGAGAGAAAGGTGGCCGGGTTCACGCGGAAAGAAGCGCTCGCCGGCGAGAGAAGAATGCGAGAACGGCCGCGTGTCAAATCGAATTTGCCTCATTTGCCCCGAGAGGAGCGGCGACTCCGCGGCGCGGGGAATCTATTAGAATAATTTTTATGAATCTAATTTTAAATTCCAGGGAACGAAGTTACTTTACTGTCACGCTGTCACCGGCTCTTTATTAAGTGGTCCTCCTCCTCGTCGCGTACCCGCTCCTACGACGCGACCCATCGGAAACGAATAATTTAAATAATTTCCACTCGTTTAATTTCCGCGCCGTACGTCCCGCGATAACGAAAACGAGATTCGCGGCGATCACCGCCGGATACCCCCGGCCGATTGCATTATTCAAAATACCCCGCCGACTCGGACACAGGTAAATCACGATGCTGATTAATTGACTCACTTCGTTATCGCGTTCTCCGTCGGTCACGGTCCGCTCCGGCTCGACTCCCGGACTCCCGATCGAATTCGACGATATTTATTCTCGTATTAAAAAAAACTCTCTTAATCCTCCGCGAGACGAGCGATGGACAAATAATTTTCGTAATCGTTGCAAGCATCATCCGTCGAGGTCCGCGGGGAGACCCAATTTCCCCCGGATCCGAAAGATTTTCAACGATTCTCGGGGTGCAACCGAGCGCGACGAGAAGAAGGAGGACCAATTACGATCGCCGAACGTCAGTCGACATTATCGGATAGTTAACCCGGTAAATGGGGGAAAAGAATGCGACCCGCCGTTCCTCAAGACGCGACGACGACGACGACGACGACGACGACGATGATTACTCGAGGGCCGATGCCTCTGCGGAGGAAAAAAAAAGCGCGCGCGCGTGGATCAAACGGAGCGTGGAATTCCACCGGGCAGATGGAGCACCGCGGCCTATATTCGCGGCTTATTTTAGAATCGCCACGATCTCCGGCCAGCAGTACCTCGGCACCGCACACGCGCAATTACAATTCGCCGAGGGTGATCCACGCGCCCTAAACCACGTGACGCGAACTTGACGGCGATCAATTAAAATGAAAAGACGCGTCGCCGTTTTCATCGGCTCGGATCGATATTATTGACGCGAGCCGCACGTCAGGCGAGTTTCTCTCGTTCGTCTTCCAGTTTCATCGAGCCGCGTAAATCGGTCTCGATGACAAAGTGCATCGTTTGCCCGGCGACTTAAAATCAATGAGTGGTATTCTTCGCGAAGCGTGTAACAAGGGGGGTGAAAAGCTCCGCGAGTAGGAAAATGGAAGAAAAACGGCACGAAAACTCCTGTAATTCGTTTTTCAGTAGCATCCGTGTTAAATAGACCGTGGTAGTTCAGCGTCGCGCACCAACGGGACGACCGACCGGCCGCCAACCACCGCTATAACGCTTTTTCACGTTACCTTACAGATTTTTATTTCAAAAGTTTCCCTCCGCAGCGTCGCGACGCTAATTTGCCTAACAACGCGAAAACGATACTCGCAGATGTTCAACCCCTTTAACCCGTAGCCCCGTGCGTTTTTTTATTAATAATTTCCACGTTGCGGTATACGGTCTAAAAGTAACTCGTCGCAGCCTGTCAATTTAATGGATATGAAATGAGCGATACGAGCACCGCGCGGCTTATCAATTATTTGCAAAACCGTAATCACTATTACGTATTGATCGAGCGAGCCACGTTTGTACTTCCGCCGCTGATGCCTTCTGACAGACTTGTATTCAATGAAAATGTTACGAATCTGAGTCGGTTTTAATTTATTTATTGACCGATAAAATGGAACGGGTATTAAACGTGTCGAAGAGTGTCGATCGATGCGAGGAAACGTATAAATGGATTGATTACCCGCACGTTTTCGTAACGGTAAGAGTGTGTCGATGCCGACATCGATGAGACTCGTATTTCTTAATCAAGACACACGAGGTACACACCCGCGGCGACGACCTTCGATCGGGCGATCGCGGGAGGACACCCGGTAGATACCGTGCGTGGCGCCTTGGCCTACGCACTCTGCTTGCGTAACACGCGGTACGTGTGCCTACAGTAACTTCCAAAAGTACAGAGTAAACAGTTCGATAAAAGTCAGGATAGAAATTAAATTCGAAGATATTAGATGCAGAGATTATATAGGGAAGCGAGTGACCGACCGACTTCAAATGAATTTTTTAACATCGATATATCGTTTATTTAACCGTTGGTTTCAATATGTATGCAACGCATTAATTCGATGCAAATCTATTGATGTAAACTCCGTTGAAGAACCGTTTCATTGAAATACTTTTTCTGGTTACTGTATCGCGTGCGCGGCTGATCGACAGTCAAGGCGAGGCGGAGCGGCGCGTCCGTGGCTCGGAATTTTCACGAGCGTTCAAAAATTTCAAGCCGCACACGAACGTGCGCCGCGGCGCACGTGACACACGGACGAGGTTTGCAAATATCTTTTGAACAACAGGATAGAGAGATAGCGAGATGATAACGGCGGAGGTGAAGAGATTTATTCGATGTTTACAACCCGTCGGCGTGTCGATTCTGGAACAGAGGCTCGTTATCAGCTGATTACAATTTCGATATTTTGCAACCGGGTAATAGTTTCTCGATTAGATAACACCGAGCTTATGTTTTCGTGGTTCAATTCTAAAATTATCCACCGAGAAAGAGAGAGGGAGAGGGAGAGAGGCTTTCATACGAAAACTGTTAAATTGTAACAGTTCATCATGCGTTTTAATCATCGAAAACGGTCAAAGTGAAAAATAGGAATTTTTCGTAATTGGTTCAACCGATTTCGAATTCCAACATTTTGCGTAGATAAAAAGAATGAACACGACACCGGGGCAAGCCGGGCAAACGCGTTGAATTAAAAAGTTTCACATTTAAAAGCTTTAAATTTAAAAGTACAGTTGTTTCGTGTTTCCCCTATTTTAAGTAGATACACGCACACAGTGTACAACAATTAAATTCGAGTACAGACGGGGTACATCGCCAATGGCTCGCGTTACTACCGTTCAGGTACTTTGCGCAGTAAACAATTTTTTTTTTTTCATGAAAACAGGAAAGAATCGCATTTACGCGATTGCGTGGAGAGAACGGTGAATGATTCTTTAAGCCATTTCAATGGCTCGAAAAATAATATAAATGCCTTTTACGAAGGAATTCGGTGTTCGTATTGTTCTTGTGAAATTGTCAATCGCCGATTGGCAATCAAATTCGACCGAGAAATCGTAGAAATATTTATAATAAACACGGACGCGTCCCGCGAGCACGAATTTTCTCATATTTAAAACGCCTGTTTTATTGCACTCTCATCGGAAATTCGCACTCGACGAAATTGTGTAGCTGGAATTTCAACAAGCAATAACTTCGGCCCACCCAGTTTTTCTAATACATATATATATATATGCGTGTACGTATGTATATTGAGCGCAGCCTCCAGAGACTCGCAGAAATATCGCGAGTCTCACGAACTGGAAACCTTTCCCTCCGTCACCTTTCGGCCTCGCACACCTACACGGGCTGAAAAAACATGTTCCAGCACGGGCATCTTTTACGCGAACGCCAGACAACGAGTCTCGAGACTAACCGACGTAGTCCAGGGAAAATCTACGGTCCATTTCCGATTAATTTAATGTTCAGGTGATCAGAACATGAGTTCATTCTTCTGTCTGCACGTTTCACTATCTCGCGACTATCTGTGATCTCTGAATCACGTTCTAAGCACGAGTTCGAAAGAGAGGAGCGTCTCGATCGTATCGAACGTTCCCTAATTCCATCGAACGGGGCGAGAGATGGTCGGAGCCACCCACGAGTTCGTGTAATCCAGCGGACGTCTCAATATTTAATTTACACGAGGCGATCAGTCGTCCCGATAACGTCGTAACACCTTTTAAATCCGCTTCCACGGCGCGCGGCGTTTCGGGTCTCGCTCGATCCGAGAAAAGTAGGCCAATGTGCTCCTCGGCCGAAACCATACCGCGGGTCCGGCGATATATTTCGTCTCCGCGTGCGTCGCTCTTCTTCTTCTTCTTCCTCTGGTACACGCATCTCTCGGCGCCACGTCACTCTCGTATATTCGGTCACCGTACGAGAAAACGAGAACTTTCCCGGCGACCATCGCCGGCTGTGACACACTTTATCTTCGACGGGGGTTCCAAACCCGAATTTATCGCGCCCAGCTATTTCCTCAAGGACGGACCGATTGATCGAGCCCATTTATGCTCTGTCCCAAAGCCCGTCGCGATTCCTCGTTGCCGCGACGATTTTCATTAGTCCTAACCAGAACGACGCACAGTGGAAAAGGCGATTTTTGTGGCCGAAAGTCAAAATATTACCTTAACTTTCTGAAAATTGGTAATTTAAGGTTTCTGAGGTCATTGACATTAAAAATTAAAAATTTGGAACGATACGGTGAGGTGCAGCGTTTCGTGGAGGAGTATTTCCCGATCTAAATTAGGAACTCTTTATTTCGATTGGAATTTATCGTATGTATGTAACACAAATATTTGCAGTAATCAACTTGACAGTAACAAACTTTTCAACAGTATGAATTTCATTCTATCTCAAGAAGGAAGAAAATTTCACTATCATTTGATACATTTTACACAAATTTATATTAAAAAATCTTTTATAAGAAACTGCCATTACAAGAAAAATTGTCAATAACTTTCTCTTATTCTTGCACTATATTTAGAGTCATTCATTTGCAGTTCCTTGACGCGCGACGATTATTTTTTAAAATCGACGTAGGATGATAAGTAGCAAAAGGTAGCAGCTGAAAAATATTTGTTTCTAAATACAGACATTGAAAAATCGACTTTTGGCCACAAGAATCACCTTTTCAGATCACTGTGCGGCGGTTCGTGAAATCGAACGAAGATACTCATTAATAAAATAATAAGATACAGAGGTCCGCTTCCTGTTCCCGATGTTTCGATTCATTCACACGACCAACATCCTCCGCGGCTAATTAACTATTTAGCGAATGCCGGATCGCGTTTAAACGTGACTAATAACAACAGGCTAGGCGCCTGTCTAAATTTACCGCAGCCGCTATACTTAGCCCGTCGGAGTTTGTATTGTAGACACCGACCGAGTTATATGAATAGCTTATTGCGCAAAATAGAGAACGGACCAAGTGGTTATAATCGCGGTAATCAGCGGTGGGATAATATTATTATCCGCGCGCGAGCGCGCGCCCTCCGATTCGTTCCGTCCGAAGCTACGCTCGAAAATATATATCGCAACGAGATCACCGCCGGTTAAACTGGTTACCCGCGGAACAAGCGGCAATTTCAACCGCGATCCGCGATACAAATCGGACGTTTGTGTTTTGCCAATTGATGCCGGACCGGATCGAATCATCGCGGGCTAAAACTGATTAACGCCGGAATCATTCCGACCAAAGAAACCTGCCCCGGCTTATCCCGCCCGTATAATCCCATCAATTTCAGGAAGTCATTAAACGGATTCCCGACTGTTTGTTTCGGTAATTAAATACCGCGGTGTACTCCTTCCTAATTAAATACAATTTTTCCGGTCGTCCGGTCGCGCGAATATTAAGATTCTCACAGATCCGTAAGTATAATTGCAAAAAAATTACTCGTGCCATTAATTGGCGACCGGCGGAAGGTCAATCGCGCTCGATTCAGTCGCACGCTAACGGTAAAACTTCGAGTCCTTCGGCGCGTATCATGGTCGCCGCGAGTTACGGAGCTATATGGAACCGAAGGACGTTAATCACGTGAGAATCGCGGGAAGGGACGCGGTCGACGTCGACGGGAGAGAAGGAGAAGACACGTGCACGGGCAAAGAACGTTCACGCGTAAACGGGGAGGCGTGAACGCGGCCCTCTTCTAATGAGAACGAACGCTTAACGGTCGAACACCACTAGACGGCCACCCGATCTTGAATAATTCATCGAAAACGCACGCTCGATCGGGCGAACCGGGAGCACCGCCCCAGACCTCCGCCCCCGCATCGACGCTCGCGAGGGTTCCTTCGCGGGAACGATCGCGTTTCCCGAAACGGACGATTTGAGAAATTCGTCGGATCCCCCGCGTTTCCGTTTGCTGGGAAATATCGAGTTACGCGTTATCTCGACCAATCGCAGCCAGATCATAAAAACTGAAATGCGACCCGAGTATTACGCGCGCCGCTCCCCTTTTCCCCGACCGCGGAAACGCGCTCGCGTTACATAAACGTGCATCGGCGGCTCGTTTATGCAATCACGCTCCTCCCATTTTTAATCGACGCTTTTTTCTCGCCGCGGTGGGATCGCGCGGCACGAGATTTTCTGCCGGGGACCAGGAGGAATGCGCGCCGGCATTCCTCNATACAATTTTTCCGGTCGTCCGGTCGCGCGAATATTAAGATTCTCACAGATCCGTAAGTATAATTGCAAAAAAATTACTCGTGCCATTAATTGGCGACCGGCGGAAGGTCAATCGCGCTCGATTCAGTCGCACGCTAACGGTAAAACTTCGAGTCCTTCGGCGCGTATCATGGTCGCCGCGAGTTACGGAGCTATATGGAACCGAAGGACGTTAATCACGTGAGAATCGCGGGAAGGGACGCGGTCGACGTCGACGGGAGAGAAGGAGAAGACACGTGCACGGGCAAAGAACGTTCACGCGTAAACGGGGAGGCGTGAACGCGGCCCTCTTCTAATGAGAACGAACGCTTAACGGTCGAACACCACTAGACGGCCACCCGATCTTGAATAATTCATCGAAAACGCACGCTCGATCGGGCGAACCGGGAGCACCGCCCCAGACCTCCGCCCCCGCATCGACGCTCGCGAGGGTTCCTTCGCGGGAACGATCGCGTTTCCCGAAACGGACGATTTGAGAAATTCGTCGGATCCCCCGCGTTTCCGTTTGCTGGGAAATATCGAGTTACGCGTTATCTCGACCAATCGCAGCCAGATCATAAAAACTGAAATGCGACCCGAGTATTACGCGCGCCGCTCCCCTTTTCCCCGACCGCGGAAACGCGCTCGCGTTACATAAACGTGCATCGGCGGCTCGTTTATGCAATCACGCTCCTCCCATTTTTAATCGACGCTTTTTTCTCGCCGCGGTGGGATCGCGCGGCACGAGATTTTCTGCCGGGGACCAGGAGGAATGCGCGCCGGCATTCCTCATTGGCATATTACGACGGAATCGTCGAGGTCGCCTGGTTCCGGTCCGGCGGCCGGCAGGGGATCGGAGCAGAGGAACGAGTCGTCGAAGAGAGGAAGCCTACCTCGGCGGAGGAGGCGGCGGCGGCCACTGGTTTTGTATCTATACGAGCGCGCGAACCGACGGAGAGGAGGATCGACCGATCGATACGGACGACACGGCGAGGCCTGTACGACCGCGGAACTGGGTTAACAGAGCTGCTACCCCCTTTTGCACGAACCCCACCGAACGCTGCGCAGAAGTAAATCAAAAGTTTTTTCCCCCTCGCGATGACCGGGGGCTGATACTCCTCTCGTTTAGTTTTATCCCTTGCATGCGCGACTTTTTTGCGCGACCCGCTTCTTTTTCTCTCATTTCACGTTTCAACGAGGCATTATCATCCGGGCACAAAAAACTCTGTTCCGAGTCCGCCGGGTCCGGTGAAATGTGAATATAAAATTAGATCTCGATCGGGCGGACGGCTCGCGGAACTTCGCAGATTATCACCAGGAAAAGGAGAATCGTCCGCGTTCTGACGGAACTTCTACCACTCGATCATTAGAAAGTCGAAGTCGCGACGGCGGCACCGCTTCGAGAATCACACGGTACATGAGTCTAATTGAACGACTTCCTGGCAACGAACAGATTCCGCGTAACTCCGCGGCCGGCCGAGCATTCGGAAAACTCGCGGAACGGGCGAGAGAACGGGGATCACCGCCGCCCCGGGCCGGCGACCGATTCCGCCTCGCTCTGGAAACTTTTCGAGGTGGCGGCGGCAAAAACGACGGGCTGGCCGCGTCGAAAAAGGGAAAGACGCGGCGGTGGGTTGGGTGGGTCGCGAGATACGCAAAGACAAAGACAGACGCCGAAAAAAGTGCTGAAGAAAAAGAGGAGAGAGGCGCGGCGAGGGAGGGAAACGGAGTCGCTGGGTCGAGGTGGCGCGTAGGTGGAGGACGCGAAGTGGAAAGGGGTTGAGGGTTGCCTGACACTGAGCCGGGGGAAGGAGCGCTCTCTCTCTCTCTCTCTCTCTTTCTCTCCCTCTCCTTCGCCAACTTTATAATTCTTGCGACGCTTTTGGGGAATGAGATTGTCGGCGCAGGGGCAGGGGGCGGCAGAGCGAAGGGGTGGTTTAAGGTAGTCCGCTGGCGCCAGTGACGTCTGCCGAATAGCTGCTGACTTCCAGACTCCTGCAGTTTCGGCTAAGTGGTTCCCTTTTGCCCCACTTGAATGTCTGCACACCTTCCTCCTCCCACCCCTTTATCTGGCCTCGCGCGCCTCACGAATCGCCGATTTTTATCGATTCGTCACGGAGACCCGTCGATCTACGCGTCTGCCCGATACGTCACGCGAACTTCCCCCTTTGTCGTCGATTTTTAACTCTTTCTTTCGACCGATAATTAACATTGCGCTCTCAATTGCATATAAAAAAAATATTTTAATAATCCTACTCGTTCGCTCTTAAATCCCGCAGAGTGTTTTACTATAGTTTAAAGTTTCCTCGATCTCGAATAGCCCCGTCACTGTCTAAACTGGCTGCTATCTGCACATCTCGACGGCGCATAACCAGAAAGCAATCAGAACAGGGCATTGGTTTCCTCGGCAACTTCGAACGCCTATTTATCCCCGACGCCGATAAACGAAACGGGCGTACGGAAAATTTTTATCCATATCGATGAGAATCG
The DNA here is from genome assembly GCA_019453355.1 of Ceratina japonica. Classification (NCBI taxonomy): domain Eukaryota; kingdom Metazoa; phylum Arthropoda; class Insecta; order Hymenoptera; family Apidae; genus Ceratina; species Ceratina japonica. Next base: position 43,218 of record SMSR01015478.1, on the reverse strand, counting down.
TAAAAGGAAGCCGCGCTCCCTTGCCAACAAGGTCGTTTCCGTTCGGCTTTAATTGACTCGTATGGAAGCCAAACTAATCAACCCCCTCCTTTATCAAATTGATTATAAGACTTTTCAAAAGTAGTAAACACCTAATTAGAGGACGCATATGTAAAGTGTACGGAAGACGGTCCTCGAAATAGACGTGATTCTTCGTCGATTACGATCATCTTCATAATTTCGCGATAAAATATCTTATAAAGTTCTAAATATACTTCCTAAAGATCGTGAAAGACGATGATTGGAGTTCGATCTCTCTGTCTCGCAACGAATCGACTGACAAGTGATCCACAATCGGCAAAGAGGATGAAATTCGCTAACGCGGCGCGGTCGAGAGTTACACGTAGAAAGATCCAAAGTTGAAAAACCGGGGCGGAACAGAAACGAACACGGGGGTCGGAAAAAAAAGGACAGATCGATCCGGAACTAACGGAAAACGGGCATTTCGTGTTTCATGCATCGAACAAACCGTAGGAATGCCGGAGGCGCTAATATACCAGGGCGTAACAGCAGGTAGGTAGCGTGTTTTTTCAGCGCGTCCACTCGCTGAAAAATATTTTGCTGAAAGCTAATATCTATCCGGGATACGCCGATATATTCCGTACGTGTAAATACTATTCACCCGAGTTTTTCGTAGAGGCAACGAAGTAGTCTCTCATGGTCGGCCGATCCCGCGAAAGAGTGTACCTGGGAAAAATGAACGCGATCCGTCTACGTATCAATATATTTTTCCAGACGATACGGAAGCAGCCGAATCGTGTTTTACAATCGCCCCCGGGACGCGGCCTCCTCTTTTTTAGGACCGAGTACTTTTATTACTTGGACCAGTTTCGAGGCTACATTGTCCCTCGAAACTTTTTCGAAGTCTGATAAATAGCTTGAAACTTAATATCCGGGAGTCTCGTACATTCGCTAATTGTACGGGACGCTCCATCCGGAATCATTCTTTACGGCAACTTTTCGAGAGTACACTGAGACAATGTATGCATTAAACCGTTGAATAAATTCGCGTGAAGATTGTATTGCATTAGGGAAACGGCACGCGGCGAGATTGTGAAACTTTTAAACGAGGAATGCGAGAATTAATGCGGTTTTCCAATGATACTTGATACACCGTACATCTGACTACGTTCCAATGAATTCTTAGAAGAGCTGCTTAGCTGAAATTGCCTACAACTTTCCCTCGAACCTTGCGTAGATTAGCTCGAGAAGGTTTTATTATCAAGTCTCATTTGGAACGACATTTTATGTGCACGATTTCATAAATTGTAATTCGGAAATGTAATGAATACTTTTGTGAATTTATTTGAAATCCTGTCGATTCGTCAAATAAAAGCATTCTTCGTGCCAGGTTCAGTCGGAACGTCGTTCAAAACATGCGAAATCGTTTTTTTAATTCCTTTATTATTGGAGCTTCGATCGAATGATTTTTTATCTCAATATTATACCCGAACGAGCTGTATTCAGAATTAACTGGTCGAATAATTTTTGAAATATGCACAGGCGAATAACGGGGGATCACCAGAACGAAACTGTAACATATTAAACTAGTTGCTTCTCGTTATTACGTTTTAAAAATCGAGAGCTAAAGGATTAAGCGTTATTAGGTAAAAAGTTACGTCGGAACAAGTTATTAACTCCTTCGTAAATTCGAGCTTACCGCTCCCACTCTGATTTCTCGGTATAAAAAATTTACGACCATTTACCTTTGAGTCGATGATCGATAAACCACCTCAACGATTTACACATTTTTTAAAGTTGACTACGATTTCTTTGTAAACAAAAATTAAAGACTTTTATATGACCATTTCATATTAAACAAAGTCGTACACGGCCACTAACTGAATATTATAATGGGTAATTANGACTACGATTTCTTTGTAAACAAAAATTAAAGACTTTTATATGACCATTTGATATTAAACAGGGCCGTACACGGCCACTAACTGAATATTATAATGGGTAATTAAAAGAACATTTTATTGAAGATACGAAACCGGTTTTTAATTTCCTCGTCTCGCCGATTATTACAAAATTTCGCATTTCCGAGCCTGGCGAGGCTCAAGTTCTACGGAATGAAATTACGACCGTGGGAACGATCGGGGCAAAAACAAAATCGCAACAAATTTCGGCGCGCAATCAGCAGCAGCCGAGAGAACGAATCCGGGATGAAAAACCGGCGGCCGGGAGTCGATCGTAAGCCCTTCCAATGTGTCATGATTTCCGGAATTATACGGGCGCTCGTTTAAAACCGGACTCCGCGCCCCCGATTAACGCGAATCAACTTATTAGCGCTCGATATTCGCAAATCAGAATTACACCATTGCCCCTTCTTTCTCGTCCGAAGTATGGGACCGTTCAATTTTATAGATCGGCGAAGCAAGTGTGACCCTATCGCCGAATCGTATTTTTCAGTCGCCCACGTGTATAGAATCTCATTGTTATCGCGTTCCTTCGAAGGGCGCAAATATTTTCGATTTAATTCGCCGTGCCAGTAACACGAAGTATCGCGTAGAAAACGATTTATGAAACGCGGTACCGGTGAGAACCGTTATGAAGTAGTCGCACAAATATTATTTTACATCGACGGGAATCGTCCGGAAACCGTTTCTCTATGAATTTGTGTACCTTCCACGTGGCCGACAAGGCAAATATTTTTAAACTTCGAGACTGCCTCGCGAAATAAGGAAAAAGAAACTGTTTTCCACTTGGATCATCGTCACTCGGCCAGCGGTGATCAATAAAAATTGCTACACGCAAAATTCTCGGAGAATTCTCCATTCGCGAATCGCGAATCAAATGACACTGATTTAACTGACTCACCGATGAACTGCCCCACGATCCGCAGTGTTCTCGTCTGTCAACGAACGACGAGAACGAGGGTGGCGTCGAGGGCAGGGGGGTCCACTGCTAGTGGACCCACGAGGGAGGCGCGGCTGGAGTCGCCGCGTTGGTGCTCACGTACACTCCCGCGGGCGCGTTCCCTGCGGTGGTACCGACCACCACGTTGTTCTGGGAGACGGGACCGTTCTGTCCGATGTTACCATCGCTGACCTGGATCGTCGTCGTGCCCATCACGCCCTGCTGGAAGTTGAAGTCCAGCGTGCCGTCCATCGACAGCTCGTGCTTGATCACCTACAGACATACAAACGTTCTTTTTATTTTATCTTTTGTCGCCCCGATCGACGAAACGAAACTATTTATGAACGTTTATAAATTTTCGACACACAATCGAGCAGAAACAATTAACCCCTTGGATACGGATTTATTTGAGAAAATATTTGCATGTGGAACGGATATAATTTTTGGTTGCTTGGAGTAGTATGTAAAAGCAGTACATTTTACGTAAGAATTTATTTATTTCTAAAATATTGGTGACATATATAGTATTAAGATGTCTTCAAGTAATTAGAATAAATTAATAACAACAGAATAAAACTAAAATGACGTGTCTCAGACGTCAAATGTACCCAAGGGGTTAAGGAGGTTCATCTGGAACATAGCAAGTCAAATGCAAATTATAGAAAAGGGGAGCTTGCTTGACTAGCGTACATATTAATAACGGAGGTTATCTACTGCTGAAAGATGCAGATTTCGTTTGTTGTGTTTATATATTTCTCGATTCATAGTCACCCAATCTACCTAAATTTGCAATTAAAATATTCGTTAAATGTTTCTCTTTAATATGACATAAGTTTCATTCAAAACTGTCTGTCAATACCTAATAAATTAGCGATAGAAGTCACTCTTTTCCACGTGACTACATGTAAAATTGTAAAAAATATTTATATTAATATCTCATCATTAAGGTATCCAAATGACTTAACAATTTTTTTGAGCTATCCTGCTATACTGTTATAGACTATCAAATTCTTTTTTGGAGATCTATCTGTTAATTCTGTTTGTGTTGTATGTAATGAAAAATNAAATGACTTAAAAATTTTTTTTAGCTATCCTGCTATACTGTTATAGGCTATCAAATTCTTTTTTGGAGATCTATCTGTTAATTCCTTAACCAGATGAACCTCCTTAAGTAGTGATTAAAGAGATGCTCACCTCCTCGACGTTGCAGTCGAACCCGCCGTGCAACGATTCAATGTTAATGTTCAAATCGTCGAGGAGCGAGGAATTATTGAGCGCGCCCATCAATTGTCCCATCATCGTGCTCGGCGATGGGCCGCACGGCGTCGATGTTTGCGTCGGGCTCGTCGCTCCCGTTTGCTGCTGCTGCTGCTGTTGCTGCTGCTGTTGCTGTTGCTGCTGTGGCTGCGGCTGCTGGCATTGTTGCGCCTGCATCATGTACTGAAGAGTCTGCTGCTGGTTGTTCCCGAGCGCCGTCGGACTCGGCTCGCTCTGTTGGTACGACGGCGAAGTCCCAGCTACTGCGCTCAAATTCTGATATTCCGGGGAACAGAGAAACGGTGGTTGGATCGGAGGATACGATTTCAGAGAGTTATTCGACATCTTTTTCCCGACTGAATGATTCGATTAATTGCTAACTGCGTCGCGATTAAATTTAGCTAGAAAAACAGGAAGCTTCGAAACCCGACGATAATTTATAACCGAAGATATCAGATTTTACGTGACACGTCCATCCGGAACTAACCGAAAGAATACGAAGTTACTAGAATCCAAAGATAACTCTATTTTTCTGCGATTATTTAAGTCTGTCCGTTGAACCCAAAGAAAGGATAGACGATATTCTCTAATTCGCAAAACGATATACGGTCCGAAACTGGGATAATCCATCCCTTCCGCTGAACGATAGGTTTCGACTAGACTTTGTTCCCTGTTCAGCCGGCGAAAACCGTTGTTTGTTCACTTACCATTTGACAGGCGCACGGCTGGAGACCGTGGATCGGGCATCTCTGCGGGTTCGCCGATTGTGGAGCCGGTTGCAACGCGAACGGGGATGGATTAGGGAACGGGGGACTATTGCTCCTCGGGTACTGCGTCTCGTAATAAGACGGCGGCGGCCCCGTTTGCTGTTGGTGGCTCGGCGGTGACGTCTGATACATTTGATACGGTTCGAGCTTCATCGTTTCGGCGAGGTTACCGGCTACGGTTCGCGTTCCGTGAAAAGAACGTGTGTTAATTGAATCTCATTCGACTGGGGGGCTGCCTAACCAGGAGTCTCTCGTCGCTCCCGCGCCGTCGTCTATCTTTACGTTCAAGTTTCAAGTACGAACTCAGAAACCACAAGTCACAAGTGCTTCGGCTTCTATTTTTCTAGGTACTCGTATGGAAGTTTCACGGTTTATGCAACGTCGAGGACCCACGTCAAAAACACTTGTGGTTTCTATATATTGTAACAACGAAAATCGAGTGCATACTATAATTACTCGGTATAAAATAGAGCGGTCAGCCGTCCAACAAAAAGTGAAAAAACGCATGCTCTACGCCGTGTATCAAAGAATGCGGTGCAATAGAGGAGGAAAAGTAGTACGAGATAGAGAAAACAGTGTACGTATATATATATAAATGAACAGAGAAACAAAGAATGATTCGTTGAAAAAAACTATATATATATGTATATATATATGAAAATTGAAGTGCGTACCTAATTGTTCTGGGCTATAAGAGGGTGTTGTGTACGTCGGCTTCCATTCCGGTTTTCCAGGGATCGCCGGGATCGGGCTTAATCGCCCGCAGGACGAGGCATTGCTCGAAGCTCGAGGACTCGAATAAAAAATAGTTCAAATTGTATTTTAAATGTGCAGATATTAAAAGTACACGCTATACGAAAGAGAGAAACAAAGAGAAACGGAGGAACTACCGACGTACTCGGCTCGCCGTCAAAGGCTTGATACTCGCAAACGCAAGCGGGAGCGGTGCGTATACAGTCGGTAAACGAAAAGCGTAGTACGTGAAACTCTTTCTTTCCGTTTGTTTACTTTTTCGTAGCGTCGATGGTTTCGCGTTCCCGTAACGAGGAAAAAAGATCGTAGAGAATTCGTCTTTGCACCGCGTCATTGTACGATGCACAAAATGCATTAACCTTTCAGTCGAGTCGTCACCTACTCCTCGATCGGTCAATTGAAAGGTTAACCACTCGGCTAGGACAGATATTTACAAGTGATATTCGTCTACCTCAAAAAATTACGACGATGCAAAAGTTTTCTACGAGACGAGCTCGAAAACAGAGATCGTCTCAACTACTACTCGAGCCGAGACAGTTTACAAAGAAATATGTATAATAACTACGTCCAGCCGCGTCTACTGCAAAAAATGAAACTCATCGCATACCAAGTTGCTACATACATACATACCTGTCGATTCTCTCACTATATCGTATGCTCCTATTAGACAAAAACAGAGCTTTACTTCAAAGAGGAAAAATTCATCTTTAAAGGAAGAAATGGAAACTAAAAGATCCAGCAGCTCGAACGGAAACTCTCGATAATAATTCCCAGCTAAGTGGTTCGCAAAGCGTAAACGGTGCCAAAACGTGTGCCGTACGTTTTTAATGTACTACGTAGAATTGGAAATAAAATAAGCGTGAGAGGTAGAGCGCGGGTGAGGCTCACCGGAACTCGGGCGATAGCTGGAACCCGCTGCCGGGCTGAGGCGGGCTGTCCGGGAACAGGTCCAACCCTTCGTTCACGCTGGGAGGACTCGCCGATTGCAGGTCCGACGCCAGGCCCCCGTTCCTCAACGCCTCGATCTTCTTCCTCGCGCGGCCCCGATGTTTCTCCAATTTCCTAGACTCCATGGTCAACGCCCTGCGAGAAAATCGGCAAATTAAGTGACGACAACCGAGCGGCAGCGGGGTATCAATGGAAATGAGGGCGTACCTTCGGCGCGATTTCCCTGGCTTCGCGTCCCGATTTATCATCCACCAGGAACTCTTACCGGTGCCCTCGTTCTGCACCCGCATGAATCTGCTGTGCAGGGACAGGTTGTGTCTTATCGAGTTCTGCAACAGAACCGACGCATCCGTTCAGATGATGTCGATGTAAGTAAATAAATCGTATCGGTTCGCCGACGATTAATAGAATAATCGGCGGAGCGTTTGGCTCTCCGCGAGTAACTATTATAGAAAACGTGAGACGTCCTCGCGGAGAGGCAATAGAATTGTTGTAATTTGGAGAAGTTTCCAGCCAGAGGAAGGAATATCAATTCCTGGGAGAAAGTAATTTTTATTCGCAGCGGTATCGTATACCGGATTCTTACGTAAAACAGGCATCTCCCTCGTCGCGCGATGCACGGACGGCGACGACGGCGACANTTCTGCAACAGAACCGACGCATCCGTTCAGATGATGTCGATGTAAGTAAACAAATCGTATCGGTTCGCCGACGATTAATAGAATAATCGGCGGAGCGTTTGGCTCTCCGCGAGTAACTATTATAGAGAACGTGAGACGTCCTCGCGGATGAGGCAATAGAATTGTTGTAATTTGGAAAAGTTTCCAGCCAGGAAGGAATATCAATTCCTGGGAGAAAGTAATTTTTATTCGCAGCGGTATCGTATACCGGATTCTTACGTAAAACAGGCATCTCCCTCGTCGCGCGATGCACGGACGACGGCGACGGCGACGGCGACGACAGTACCGAAAGACAAGAGAAAATTGTTATCGCTTCTCGACGGTACTTTCATATTAGGGTAGAAAGCTTTCCGAAATTTTTCGGAAGAGAAGGGCGACTAGGTACGTCGTCGATTCAATTTGCCTAATGAACAAGCTCCCCCTTCGGCGCTCCGCGATAGGACACAATAAAACGCGGACACTTATGACTCACTCTCGTCGAATCGATATCTCTGTACACGGTATAAAACTGTTCGAACGCGATCGGAGTTCCGTTACGCGAACGTACGGTGAGACAGTAAAGAGGAACTGGTATCGAGATATCGATAGGGACGAGATAGCCCCGCTCTTTCCTAGCCTCCGTCGTAAATTTTCGACGAAATTGAAATTATAAAGTTGCTGTAAAAGATCTCGCCCGTTAGATAAGTCCCTTTAATTCCGAACTGGATTTATCGTCCCACTTCTGCCACCGGTCACAATTTTTTACTGATTTATGGATTGCCTTCGAGATTCGAACGTCTGCCTCGCGGGGAACAGTTTTCAAAAATGAACGACGCGGACGATAAGAAAATCGGACGAAGAGAATCGACGTTGGCACAAGGTCCGCTCGTTGAAACTAGCTACTTCTAAGCCCAATTAAGGAGGTTCATCCCGTTAAGGAATTAACAGATAGATCTCCTAAAAAAAATTTGGTAGTCTATAACAGTATACCAGGATACCTAAAAAAAATTTTTAGGTCATTTGGATACTTTAATGATGAGATATTAATATTGTGGTGTGAACTGTCGTTCAGTGATATACTGACTGAAGCTTAAAACGGACAGGGAAGGAAAGTTGAAAGACGCGGTTGCTAACATAACATTCAGACCAGAGTTAACATATGATTAGAAAAGAAGTCGGGACATGTTTAAAAGCCTCTTCATAAAACTCTTTATTTGTTAAATTATCGTCGTGAACTACGTTGTGAAAATAGATTGATTAACAGACTAAACAGAATAGAAAGCAATTGTAAAATAATAATTATTAAATTGTGTTTCGAAAAATAATTGGTTCACCACAATATAAATATTTTTTACAATTTTACATGTAGTCACATGGAAAAGAGTGATTTCCCAGACTTCTATCGCTAATTTATTAGGTATTGACAGACAGTTTTGAATGAAACTTATGTCATATTAAAGAGAAACATTTAACGAATATTTTAACTGCAAATTTAGGTAGATTGGGTGACTATGAATCGAGAAATATATAAACACAACAAACGAAATCTGCATCTTTCAGCAGTAGATAACCTCCGTTATTAACATGTACGCTAGTCAAGCAAGCTCCCCTTTTCTATAACTTGCATTTGACTTGCTATGTACCAGATGAACCTCCTTAAACGGCATCGCGCGACGGTCTAATCCCGGATTTAAGTGGTTGCCGCGCGTCAAGTAAATCCGCGAGCCCCATTACTTTTAGTACACCAGGTTGTCCCGCGCGTTTGACCGAGGACGCAGTTCTTAAACGTTGACCGGGCCGAAACGATGGACGGCCCTCGGGGGCTCAAGAATTTATCGGCAGAGAGTCGGTACTCGCGTCGCGATTACCCGACGAGGATGCTTTTACGATCGATTCGCATCGTCGATTCCTTTTACCTTTTCGTTGTCGTCGTCGTTGTCGTCGTGACGGACTCGTAGGGTTTCGAACGACGACGACGACGACGACGTTCGATCCCGGGGCTATTCGAGTCGTTCGCTCTTTACAACCCTATCATCCTCGCCGCCTCCATATCGGCGATGCGCCGCCCCCGAGATGAAGACGTTTTCGGCGCCGCGATTCTGATTTTTAAATCGACGCCCCGGTCATTCGACGCCGGACTCGATTCGATTCCCATGGGATTTGTTTTCCACCCGTTTATCGCGAGAAACACCGCGACGGAATTTCAATCGCCGGACGGATGAGTTTTATTCCGATGTAAGAGAATCGGGAAATACAAAGCGTATCGAAATCGTCTCGTCGAATCGTTCCAGGTGAACGGTGCCCGATCCGTTTTTGAGTCGTTTCGAAACCCGGCGTATCGAAAAAATATTTAACAAGCTTTTGCGTCAAAAGGAATCGGGAATAAAATAAAAAAAAAAAGCCGATTCGGAAAGAATTGGCAAACGAGCGCGGGGCCGCGAGAGGGGGACACAAAAGAACAAACGTTCCGGCGAGGTAAAACTTTTTCTTTGATCAGCAGAATGAACGGGAGAAGTTTAGTTAAAATCGGTCGCGATACGCCGCCGGTTGCCAGACTTTGTTATCGTTAACGTCGCTGAAACGCTTAATCACGTGCACGGTGCAACGCGTCCCCGGTGCAGCAGCAGCAGCAGCGGGCAAGTGCGTCCGATCGATGCGTAACGAAACGGCGTAGATTGTATTGACCGCGACGACTTTATGCGAAACAAATGTCATCGGACGTGAAACAGGATGGATTTCCATTAAAAATTTGTTTCATCACGTCGGATAATTGCTTCGAGAGATCGTTAATTGCCCCGGGGCAAAAAAGGATTCTGATACCCGATGCACTTGGCCGAAGAAATAAAGGTGCCGAGTCACAAAGAATGATTGATGAAAAACCGGCCGGAGACGTTTGGGAAAAAAGAGTGAATCGACGAGCGCGCGATATATCTAATTGACACCGAGAGTTTCAGAAAAGTTCGCAGATGCTCGACCGACAAAAATCGGTGAAGGGACCCTCTCGCGCGCGTCGAGATACCTTTCGAGGCGGCGGCGTTCGAGGGTCGGACACGATCGCCGATTCCGGCGGCCGTGACCGGCAGATAAACTCCCGGGCAGTTTCGTCAAAGAAACGGTGTAAAGTCTGGCTCGAAAGGAGCGAAGCGACGAACATCACCACGGACAGGCCCCGAGCCTGGTTATCTCCCCGGCAAGAATGGACTGTATAACGCCCAATTTATGGAACGTATATACTCGTCCCGACTGTCCCGTGGCTATCTTCCGCAAAGGCGACGAGATAAGGAAACTCGAAACGTCGGTTCCTTTCGAAAGTGCGAAACTCGCGTTTGATCCGGCGCCGAATCGACGCGGAGACGATTACGCGACTCCCTTTAATGAACTCGTTTCAGGCCCTCAACGGTCGAAGGATTCGAGTCGTACAATTTTTAACGGGTCACACCGCGAGCAAGAACGGAACGACATAACTCGCGATCGTCTGTTTATCCAACGTCAAATTTGTTCTTTTAATCGGGAATTGATCGTGTTCATTATTAACCGCGAGTACGTTTCACCTTTCGGATACAATTCGTCAGAGGGAATTCGCGATGGGACACGATTTGAATAATAAACAACGATCGTTAGTCAAATCTGACACGAACGCTTTAATTTTTCATTCGCACGTGAGCATAAAGTTGAGGAGTCGCGGTGCCGCGCGATGCTATCGATTCGCGATGTCATCGAATTCATTTTTAAATCATGTTCACCGCGAGCTTCCACCGTGCTTTTAAACTCGTCTGCCTGCCTGCATGCACGCTCCTCCGTCCTTGCGACCTATTCTTCATCGAAATTATACCTGATCGAATCGCGGCGAACTTCACAGAACTCCATACCAATTATGCAGAAAGATAAAAATTAGAAAATGAAGAAAAACGGGGACGGGAAGGAACTGCGGCTTATTTTTATATAACAGAGGATGTGGCTTTTGTCTTGTCGAGATGCCGCGTCCTCCTATCTCTCCTCTGCGGCTAGGAAGTGGACTAAAAGTTGCGGCTTGATAAACCGCGGTACAAAACATCTTTCGAACGAGGAAAAAGTTGTTATCATTCGGGATCGCGGAAACGGCGACCCTTGACCGTCGACCCAATGGAAACGAGCCTATTTTTCGAACTTCAGGCGGAAAATTCGAAATTCGCAAACCGAATTACTGGAACTTTTCTGGAAACGAGCCTATTTTCGAACCTCAGAAAGAAAATTTTTAATTCGTAAAACGGAATTACTGGAACTCTTCTAGAAACGAGCCTATTTTCGAACCTCAGGAAGAAAATTTTTAATTCGCAAACGGAATTACTGGAACTCTTCTGGGAACGAGCATATTTTCGAACCTCAGGAGGAAAATTCGAAATTCGCAAAAGGAAAGGAATAATTACTGGTTCTCTTCTGGAAACGAGCCTATTTTTGAACCTCAGGCGGAAAATTCGAAATTCGCAAAACGGAATCACTGGAACTCTTCTGCAAACGAACCTATTTTGAAATTTCAGGAGGAAAATTCGAGAATTCGCAAACGGAATCACTGGAACTCTTTTAGTCGACGAATTTTCGGTTGTATCTTTTATGAACAATGGCACGTTTAACGACCGCTTTGTGAGGTTGACGCCGGTAATTAGATAGTCTGAACGGGAAAAGCGATCGGCCAAGACTGCCAACAAGACCATCCCAGCAATCTGCACGAACATCTCGGTACACATTAATTCAATTCCATCGACGACGAGGTCAATTTCGTAAAAAGCATTTGCCGGACTATCGAAGCGGGTATCGATCGATCGCGCCCGCAAACCCGTTTAATACATACCTGTGTCCACCGACCCACATAGAGGGGAGAGCAAAATCGTGAAACGACAGAGAGGAACATCCCGATTATGCCACTCCGAGAATTCGCGGGGACCTTAATTAACCCTTTCCTAGGATGAGGGAATCCGGATCTCCTCATTACATTACCGATCGTTATCGTCGTCGTCGTCGTCGACCGTGCCGGACAAAAATACGCGGAAGATGAATAATTTTACGTATCGCTATGCGGGATTAATACGAGATCGATAAAATTCGTTGGACAGGATCGGGCGAAGGTAAACGTCAAAGGGACGTCGAAAATGTTAATACCCGATAAAATCTGGTAACGTCAGAGGAAAAAGACAACGTACAATGGTTTTCCATTTGGTCTCGCATTAAAAATCTTGGCCGGACGGTGGCGCGGCAATGAACGAGAATTGATGAGACTGACGTGACGCGGGAATCATCGAATCGGTAAATTTAATTTAATCCCCGCAGCGGAAATCGAAAAATGATACCCCGCGCGATTAATTTTTACCGGCGCTCGCATTAATTACGCTAGAAATTAATTTAATGATCAAAGCTGATAAATATTCCGCGGGGCTTTGTGAATCGGAAATATCAGGAGGTCGATATAATTCGGAAACGAACAATCGAATAATCTGCGTGATCTTCATTGTACGCTTAAATCTATTGTGCTTCAAACGTGAATTGTAAAACACAAAAAGAGTTCGATTCGTCATGTTGAATGTCCGTTCGCCCGAGTCGTATTTCAATGAGATCAATCGTTATTTAAGCTTCTCACCCCCCGAGTCAGAAAAATTGCAGCGAGTAAAAAGGAGCGCGCACGATTTTTCTACGCGAAAGTATACTTCGTCGATGTGTGACGAGACCGAAGCAGTTTAGGCAGGCGGAATCCGCGTGTTTCAAGAAGAGTATCTGGGTGCCAGGCCAACAAGATATCCGCGCGTAATTCTCCGACTCCGGGATCCGGTTAATTCGGCACGGGACTCGCAAGCTGCGCTGAGAGGAGCGGATTCCGCTTGATTGCGACCACTCAAATCAGAAACCGAGACTGGCAGCCAAATGCAAGATCGAACGTTCAATTCTGAGTACCGTCTGCCGGTCGAACTGGCAACCGTGACCGGGGCTACCTAACAAGAAACCACGATCGAGAGAAAAATGAATTGGGAGAGGACACTGGCAACCCCGGACCGTAAGGGAACGAACGGGAACGATCGGCAGAAATGGATATAAGAGCGAAACAGTGGGCCAACTCGCTAATCCTGATCTCCGATCGACTATTTACGTTAACAACTCCAATCACTTTCCTCTCCATTTCCCTGTTCTCTTTCTTTGGCGATTCGCTCTGCTCTATACGAAAAACTGCATCTTCTTTCGAGAGGCGACTCTTCCATTGTCAGAGAACATAGCGAAAATGTATCGAATCAATTTCGCGCGCGACTATTTCTTCGTCTCGGATTAAGAATTTCGAGCGGACCGGTGTAATCTCGTTTAATTTATTCACGGAGTTATTGAAATTCGAAACGGCTGTTCCGGACGCGGGCCTGACCAGGAAAAGTTCGGAAAACAAGAACGGGAGAGGAAGGGTTCGATCAATTATCTGCACCTACGATAAACTTTCCAAGTTGCCGGGGATATCGGGGACCGGGTCTTTTCTATTTGCCGATATTTCAGCCGCGATAAAGAGAGTCTCTGGCTCGAGACCGGACTCGCCGATAAAGGAATCTATTACCGCGGACCCGCCGAATTTTTCAGATTACAATATACCGTTCCTTTATCTGACCAAAGGGAATATGCCCGGAACCCGAAAAACCGGACACGAAGCCAGACTTTTCTTTCTCTCCGATCAGAGATTTGTGGCCTTCCGCGTCGAGAGACTTTATTGGAAGCAACATCGCTGACGTCGCTACTTCCGCGTGTTAATATTAATTACCTCCTCCCCCGTCCTTTTCACATATCAAAACGCTAAATCAACTCGGCCCCTATTGATTTTATTAAGATCTGCTTTGTACGGATTCCCTTTGTTCAAATTCATTTCTATTTTATTAAAATCGGTGGACAATGAATTCTCCCGTGAATCACGTTGCAGTCAATAACGGAGCGCGAGGCGCATTAAAAATCAGGACTCGGTGAAAGAGCTCGATCGAGGAGCGCAGCGGCCCGGGTCCGTCGTCGAGGAACTGTCATTTTTAAAAACGAACACGGAGGACGTTTTCGCCGCGATACAAGTAACAGGAGATACTGGTCAGAAGTGGAAAAGGCTTTCGCTCAAATTAGATCCGTCGACGTGGCGCGGCCCGCCGCCCGACTACTACTACTCCCCCCACCGCAATTTATACGCGGTAGTATTTTTGCGCAATTTGTGCCGGTTATGAGGACGTGGAAGCGCGATGGTTCCACCGTGAAAAATATAGCTCGAATTTATCGCGGAGACCGGCGAGCCCACCCTTCCTTTACTCCCTCTCCATCACCCGACTGAATATCCATTATCCGTCACTGTCCGTGGGTCTCGAGAGTGACTGACCCGCGGTGAAATTATACGATTCGCGCCGAGAATCATCCTCAAAACCCTGTCACGCGTCAATTTGTTTTACCAATAATTCTTCCGTTCACGCTCGTAAATATTGAATCGCGTATAGATACACGAAATTGAAATAGAACTCTATGAATGAAATACAGCTCGGGTTTTAATGATTAAACGTATCGGTGAATGGAATCTCGGCCACTGAATAATAATTGTATACACTCGCGATACGGTCTTCTAGGATAAGAGATATAGGGGAAAACTCTGTGTACAGATGAATCGATCCTGTACACACGCATCTATATACACTAAAATTATATAAGATCAATGAACCGAAGTACGAGATAAGATTATCGTGCGTTTGTGAAAGATTTTCGATATTCGCCTTAGAAGTTGGCGGTTCTCGCAAGCCCTTGGGTCAGGTTGGTAATTCACGAGAGGCGGCGTATGATGAATGCCCTCGACGCCCACGCGGCGTCGCGACGCCCGGTGCCCCCGGCGCGGCGCGGCGAAACGAAATTTCAGATGATCGGCGTCGTCGTCGTCGTCGTCGTCGTCGTCGTCGTCGTCGTGAAACACCGCGATATGGTTAATTGCCCGTGGAGGAAGAATCGCCGCGTTCCAGTTTTGCGCGCGTACGCCCGCGACCTGATAAATTAAGGCATTTGGAACGGGATCCTCCCTACCCTGACCCCGCGGGTTACGTATTACACCGAACACGCGAACGCCGCGTTAAATCGTCGATATCTCGGGATCGCCGAAATTCCTTGCACCGAGAATCGACGTCGGCGATGAAGAAATTACCGGGGTAATTCTAAACTCGATCGTACTTAAACGATCTCCTCATCAGCAAAAATATGACTATGAAAAAATATAAAAAATATGGCAAAAATATCAATGATTTTAAAACTGGCATTTGCAATCGGTACTTTCGTAGACACGAACTCGGATACATCGGTTGAAGGTAATGAAAGAACAATTGAGAAATTGTGGACGATGAAAATTTGTAATCTCGCGGAACGAAGGGCTTATCAGGCTCGCCCCCGATCGGATTCTTTTTCTGTTCGTGATAACAATTAAACCGGCAGCGAAACGACGGATTACGAGGCCAGAGCCACTGTACAGTAACCTCGAGTAGCGCGATTACTGCTCGTAAGCGCGATCAAGTAGCTCGATCTTCGGCTTGGATAACTCAGCGGTAAAACGAGCCAAGGACCCTGACACCATTGATAACGATTCTTCTCATCGTCATCTTTCCACTGTCTCTCCCTTGCACCGTTCGACGTACTCGCACGTTAGACGTACAGACAAATTTTTTATTCATCTACTTTTTCTATAAGTGATCAATACCTTCGATTATTATGATCGCTCTTCTACAAAAACTTTGTACAGATCGTTGGATTTCGTGTTCCTTAAAAATGAACTGCTGACGAGGTCTGTGAAGGCAAGGAGAAAATGNTACTAGACGAAACCGGGAACACGGTCAACGGTTTCACGGCGACGATAGAAGACACGCANTGAACTGCTGACGAGGTCTGTGAAGGCAAGGAGAAAATGATATCTCGATACGGATGCTTTATTTTTTCGATTAAACCTCGCGAACACCCCTTCTCTGTTCGTTTTAGGGTCGTCCTCTCTTCGTTCGCCAGGAACGACTCTCTCGCCCTCGAATCTGGCACAGATACGGATATCCGAAAACTAATAAGGACAAGATGCTGGGTGAGGGGAAAAAATTGGGACAGGAAGTCCGACGAGACCGAGGAACGTGGAAATAAAAAATTAAAAAAAATCGTTTCTCCGATCGATGAAGCGTTTGTCACTTCTGGCGATATTTCATTTTCTCGACACCGTGATCTCTCGAAAAGGAAACGTCAGAAAGTCTGAGGACTTTAAGTAATAAGAACATGTAGGTCGAACGACGACGCGATGGACTAATACGTGGGAGAGATCAGGACTGGTAAAAGTCGAGCGAATCATTAAACAAGAGCCTGGGAAAACATGAGAGAGCATCCATAAAATTGTCACCGCGACGACGAGGAGGAGGCAGCATCTATTTCCCGACCGGAAAATCCTCGACCGTCCAAAGAAACCGAACCCTGTTTATGATATCCGGGGATAATTAATAACCGCGAACTCTCGCGCGCTAAAAAGTGACGCGGAGCTTAAGACGATCCCGGCGTAAAGAATGTGTTTCCTCTCCGCTCGGAAGACCGAGAAATAAGTCTTCCCTTATTCCGACGAATACATATTTCGATATAAAATCTTCGCGGAAATTAGCGAGGCTACGCGCTCTCGTCGCAAATAAACGCGGGGAAAATTGAACAATCTCCTTTGAGACCTCGGACGCGATCGTTTAAGATCAAATTAGAATCCCCTGTACTTTCCGGCGTCTAATCTCGCGGGAAAAATTACACGAGTCATGAAGCGAGGGGCTGACGCGCGAGTCATTAATTGTCCCGGCCTAACCCCCAAAGGAAAAAACACGGAGGAGCGCTAATTGATCGTTGAAACTGTGCTCGTCGGGGAGAACCGAACGAGATAGAAGAAAGAAGAAAAAAAAAAAAAGGAAGACGCTTATGTCGGCGAACGGCCGATTTAGTGTTTCCGCGATAAGCGCGCGCGCTGCTGGATCGGATGCGTAAAAGTGGATCGTCTATTACACAAAAGGGGAGACGGAGAGCTTTATCGCGACTGCGAGATAGGGCGAGTTTACGGACTGGTTGTGTGCAATAAAGGAACCGCGTTAAGTTTTACGTGGAACCGAGAGACGCCGGCGTCCGTCGGATGATACTCGCGATGACCAATCCTTCCCCGAACCCTTTCCAGACGAGGAAAATGAAAAATCGTACGACGATTCCTGCAATACTGTTCCTTCAAATTGGATTTTTATACCGAATCAGTCAACGAGAATTCCGAATATCGCCTCGTCTTAACTTGGCATTACATAAACTGATACGATGAACTGTAAACAATACTTATTCGTTAGAAAAGCTATATTTCTATGAACCGGTGAGAATCTCGGAAATCGTGCAGTGAATAATGCATTAAACAAACGTTGCGCGGTCGTAAACGCGATAGATTAAGTGATTAGAGGAAAACGAGTTATGATCGCGTATAAAAAAGCTGGCAATTGAAGAGTTCAACATACCGATAACTTCGTACGCAGACGGAATGTCAATTAAACTCGTCTCGATTCATCGGGATTCTTTTCACCGGGGAACCCTGGGTAAACGAACGTGAAAAGGAAATGTGACAAATATTTTATATCGACTCAGCCGGAGGAACTTTATCGCCGAGATAAAAGGTGATTACGCGCCGGAGATATAATCACCGCAGATTTTCCATCGCTTTCCTATGGAATTTTTTCCACTGCTCTCTTTACCGTCGATAAAATNACTCCCGTCCCTCCAGTCCTCGCGTCTCCCTTTCCCGTACGACCGTGGCAATTTCTTTTCTTCTCCCCGTTCTTGCATCCTTCCATCCTCTTCGCGTTCGCGCGCGTCCACTTCGTGCATCNTTTTCCATCGCTTTCCTATGGAATTTTTTCCACTGCTCTCTTTACCGTCGATAAAATACTAGACGAAACCGGGAACACGGTCAACGGTTTCACGGCGACGATAGAAAAGTCACGCGCCTGTGAGCGTGTCGACGAGCGAATTAACTCGAGAGAGAAAAATTATCAAGGCAAGTTCGGGGATCAACGTTAGATCGTGTCCCGGTCGGAGGCTCGTCCAGTCGCGTTCCCGAGCGGCAACCCCGTCGATTCAATCGAATAAGTATCGATCCGATGCCGACTACCAGCCTTGAGATTCCATTTAATAATAATAACGGGACCTGCTCGTATGAAACCCGTGACCGTCCGAACGAGAAAGAGTGGCTCGGTCGTACGGAGACCGAGAGACAGAAAGAGAGAGAGAGAGACGGTGCGGAGAGTACTCGGAGAGAAATAGGAC
The DNA here is from genome assembly GCA_019453355.1 of Ceratina japonica. Taxonomy (NCBI): domain Eukaryota; kingdom Metazoa; phylum Arthropoda; class Insecta; order Hymenoptera; family Apidae; genus Ceratina; species Ceratina japonica. The sequence continues at coordinate 24,626 of SMSR01015478.1, read as the reverse complement.
ATCGGACAGAAAAAGAGAAAGGAACGGGGAGCTTCCAAGTTTTATTTCCGCGTATTAGCATAATAATTGCGCGCCGCGGCGAGGGTGGCCTCAAAGAGGGAATGTGCGGCGGTGGCAAAGCCCGACGGCCACGGATACCGATATCCCCACAAATACACACACACACACGCGCAAACACATTAATCAAACAGAGAAAGAGAATGATCGGTGTGTCCCGGAGACGGATACGTCGAACTTTTCGGACGTTTCTGGCAGGGTATCGAGGCCGGCTCTTTTTCGGGACGAGGCGAGGGAAAGGGAGGTGGAAAGAAGGTTACGGAGTTTCGCCGGCTGACCCAGTTGCGGGCCCGTCGCGAACCCGGTCCCCGGAAAGCCGGAGCTGCATTTTATCGCGTTCGATTCGCCGGATGATGGAACGCGTCCCCGCTTCACCCAGACACGTTCCAGCATTGTGTAATTAGTGATAATGCTATCGAACCGTTCTTCCCTTCCCCTACCTACCTACCTACCGACCGACGGCGACCAACGTTTGATAACGTTGCAATGTTTATCGCCGGATTAATGGAATATTACCGTTGAAGGAGGATTAATCGGGGCTTAAGGCCTCCCCGGCTCCCGTGCGACTCTCTTCCCGGCCGCACCATTTCCATACCGATATAGATTACGGCCGTGCGAGCGTACTCATTTTTTTTTTTTTTTTGTTCAAATTTTACACCGTCATCGAGCATCACCGTTCGATGGAACGATGACGTAACCCGACGATCGGGAGTACCCGAAAAACGGGTTTCGACGCTTCGAATCGCTCGGCGTTCGAGTGGCACGATATTACGAATACAATGCGAGACGATAACGATCGTCTGAGTCGGATCGTCGGATATACAATGATTCCTACGGCGATTCGCGAGAGATCCGTCATCGGCGATCCGCGACGCGGAATTTTCAAGGCAAGTTCGAATTAACGTCGTAAAAGACGGAGCGAAACGTCTCGGTCCCAGTCGCGAGGCGGTCGTAACGGCCGCGGGCCGCCTCGCCCCGCGGACCGGTATTAAAATCGTACGAAAAATTTCTTCGCGCATTAAATTCGAGCTCGTAAAACGGTTGGAGACGAACGATCGGGCGAGTTCATCGAGGCGTCGTAACGAGCGTGCGGGAAAGAATCGAGGGAACTTTCGAAACTCGTTCCGCGAATCGCGCGCGTGTGTATCGGAATCGGTTACTCGCGCGAGGAGTACGAGCGCGCGCGCGCGGAAAACCGTGTCGTAGAACGGAAATTCACGATTTGTAAGCCACTTGGACTTTCGAGCACCCGGCGACGATGCTTCATCCCTCTCTCGGCCCCTTACACGACGCACTACCCGCCCGCCTCGGTTCTTACGAGCCGGCCAAGTGACTCCGCCACGGATTTACTAGGGAAATTCTACCCGGGAACGAGATGTGTGGTAATGCTCGCAAAATAGGAGCCACTTCAGCCAGCCCGCCGCCCCCGCACTAACACGAATTAACCGTCTTCCGGGACGCGCTCGATCGAACCCAATTTTGCCTACGCGTTTCCTACAAAATATCTTTCCTTCTCGTTTTAATCTCAATAAGTCTCTTAGAAACATTTAATATCACGCGACGAACAATTTAATCCAAACGACGCACGATTTCATTATTGGATTTACAAAACGCTCGCGTTGGCTCGAGCTTCAATATTTGAATTATTGTTTGAAAAACGATCGTCTAATCACGAGAGAGTATCGACTGGGGGACNTAATCACGGATTTACAAAACGCTCGCGTTGGACCACAAATCTCGAGCTTCAATATTTGAATGATCGTTTGAAAAACGATCGTCTAATCACGTGAGAGTATCGACTGGGGGATGATGCGTCGATTCTCGCGGTTCTCAAAGATTTCGGCGGAGCATTCTCTGACGGGTCATCGCGCGAAGGTTCGCATATACGGACGCAACGGTGCATTCGGGGGAAACGGGCACGGAAGGCGGGGGAGGTGGTGGTTCTGGAAGAGAAATAGAAAGAGCGAGACGGGGGTGGAGGATGACGCGAGCGGAAGATGGAAGTTTCGAAGGTGCAGGAAGGTGGTCGTAGGGGTGAGCTCCGCAGACTGGGTAGGTGAGCGTCGGAGTCGAGTCGAGTCGAGGGAAGAAAAATGATCCATTAATCTGAAACCCAAAGTCTGGCGGCGCCGGGCGTCGCGGCGGCGTCGGCGGCGGCGTCGACACGACCGGCTGTGCGTGGTGGTGGTTTCGACGCTCGCGCGCAAGACCAAACTATATATACTCGTTCGTACCCACCTTCCCCGCAGCCCCTTTCCTTCCTTCCACGTTATCCACCCCTAGCAGCTACCCCTTGTCCCCCGTGTGCCCGTCCTACGCTTTCTTTTCGACCCCTTCGGCCAGTGATCGTCAACCTCGGCCTCAAACGCCTCCAACACGTGCCACTTTCTTCAAACGTCAGACGATCACAAATTCCAATACATTTTGTACGTTTGTCGCTTACAATGGATTTACTCCTCGATTTTAATCGTATTTCTTTAGACGAGAATAAATATTGATTTAATTGAGTGATAATGCGAGTCGTATGTGGAACTGTTCTCGGGAGACGCGGTTGAAGAACACTGGCCTCGTCAAGTCGTCGTGTGAGTCGCACACGAATGAAGCCAAGGGAGAAGAGGATCTTAACTCGAACGTACGGAGGAATAAGAGACGATCCGAACGTCTCCGTGGAGCCGCGGAGATACATACATACGTGAATCGAGTCTTGAGAAATGAGAAGCACGGCGCGCGGAGGACGAGGGGGAACGAACGAACGAACGAACGGATAAGAGATCGAAATCCGGTCGCGATGAGGTGTTGGAACGAGAGGAGAAGAGAACGAGGAGGACGCGCCGGCCACATTTGAATCCCAAATTCGGCGAGACCACGGTGAACGTGATTAAAGAGTTCGCAGTCGTTGTCGATTGGCAACCGAATACCCAAAATCTTCTTACGCGATACTATTAGATCTACATTTTTTTTCAAACGTTTTTCTTATATTTTTAAACGACATTGTAAACCTTTCGAAATCGTCTCAATAAATTCTTGTTATAAAATTCAATGAATGAGTTGCCTTCTTATACTCCTTGTAGCAGTACAAAATTTATTATCAAAAGTCAATAACACGTCTACACGATCGATCGAAATCTAAAGAAATTAGGAAGTAACCGAGCTTAAAAGGAATCATTTTTATCGCGCACTCACATCGTACGAGAACCGAGAAAGCCCCGGTTTCTTTATCAAAAATTTTAGCGAGATAACGGCGGAATCGAAGATACGATATCGAGCCACGAAACACACGCGAGCCGACACACGTCCATGAACGGAATTACCTTTTTCTCCTCGGTTAATTGACCTAATCGTCTCGCGTCGAGACAAAGAAAATTCGTGTCGTTCACCTCAACCGTCCCACAGCCACGTAAGCGATTAACGGACGAGAGAACCTGACAAATAGTACGTAGGTCTGCGCGTTGATTCGGTCGTATTTTTCAGTCGCCGGCTCAATCACTCTGAATTACATATCGTTAGGCCCGACGCGGTCGAAATAGTCGCCGATGATAATAAAACGATCGCCATGAGAAACGTCGTCGGCCAAAACGTAATACACGAATTAAAACCGTCTCTCGAACACGGCCTGACAAAATCGTGCGTCCGGAAAATTTTATCGCGTTTGATCTCTTATCAAAAGTTGCACCGAGCCGCAGCGACACGGACGCAGTCTCACGATGAGAATGCACGATCGGTTTGTATAAACAATTGTACTTGAAACGGAGAATAATGGCCGCGAGAGGAGAAAATTCTTTCCGGGTTGATTCTCTGAGCGACGACGACGACGACGACGACGTCAGGTGCGACCGGGATCGGTGTTTAATTCCGTCCGTTTGGTATGCGGCCCACGCGCGTTTCGTCCACGCGATGCGATGCCACGGACGCGCGCAAACACGCGCGCATCCTCGTGTACACCGTAATATGGTAGCAAGATCCAGATCGGCCGGAGTGAGTTGACCCTGGCTAAGTCGCAATTGATCTCAATTAGAGTCTCCCTCTGCCCCTTCGTTTCGCCCTATCTATCCCGCACTCCCGTCCCTCCAGTCCTCGCGTCTCCCTTTCCCGTACGACCGTGGCAATTTCTTTTCTTCTCCCCGTTCTTGCATCCTTCCATCCTCTTCGCGTTCGCGCGCGTCCACTTCGTGCATCGTTATGCAATTGAACGAACACCGGCTGCGAAAGGGAGAGCCGAGGAACTCGGATCGCGTCCTGCCCTCCCTTCGATTTCGTTCCACCGACCCGATTACATAGCGCGCAATTTTCACCATCAGAACGTATTCAGGATTGAAACTTAAACAGTTGTATTTCGGCCGGTGAGACGCTCTTCATCGAGACGATTGATCCGACGGAACGAGAGGGATCGATATATATTCCGAGATAACGCTTTTGGAACGACCGTCAACCGAGCGAAACCGTATAACGGATATTTCGACGACTATAAAAATTAGACCGGCAAACTTTCAACCCTACAGTGTCGGTCATTCGGTAGCGGAAGGATAGGCAAACGATAAAGTCTTTATTACTCGAACCCGATCAAGTGCCACCCGAGCAGTTTCAACCGACTCCCGGAATCGCGTTTTATATCGTCGGATTATCCGCCGATCGATTGATGAATAGACCGGGTTTCGCGCGTTCACAATGAAATTCGATGTGCGCGTCGCAACGGCGAATAAAATGCAGTTTTTAAAAAGGAACGAAACGTATATATATATATATATATATTAAAGTTATTTCTTTTTTTGCGATGCTCGGTATGTAAAGTACTCGGTACAATTGATACACCGCCACGAGCGATACGCGGCGAAGACGTGAGATCAGCCGATATACAGTTACCTCCCGCAGCAGCATGCAATTATAATGAGATTAAGCGCGTGTCAATCAACCTGCCACGTCGAAAGTGACGACGCGACGCGACGATTCGAGTAACGTTCCGATTCTTTGTGACAGACACTTGGAACATTTGGTTGAACGGAAAGGGTTCCGTCTTCGCGAGGGTCCGTTGATTACGCCGGGAAAAAAGGGTGGGCAGCCGAGAGGGCGTAAACGAGAGTATAGGTGAGAGAGCGAAGGAGAGAAGGAGTAAACGAGCGGAATTCAATGAGGTCGAGGAAAACCGAGGTGGTAAATGCTAGTCCTAACCCTACCTTCTACTACCCACCTGTTGAATTGCCCAGCAGACCCACCGCCGCCGCCGCCGCCCGGCCCCCCTCGCTGGGCTTGACCATCGTGGTTTACCTGCGTGCGACCCGATCCTAAATCATCCTCCCTCGCACCGCCGCAAATCGCGGCGGAATAATTTAATCTGGAGAACTTCTGCGCCCGCTAACGACGCTCCATTAAAATGTTCTGTCGTTAAACACCGAATTAACTGCGCGCGACTAATTAAACGGATCGATCCGTTCCGGCGTTCCCTGAATTTAGACGTCACTAAATTTCCGCGCAACGACCCGGGACTCGGATATTTTCGATTCAATGAAAGTTTCTTTAGAACCCTATGAAATTGAAAGAGCCCCCGAACCGGGTAATTGCTTAATAATTAGCGGGCGGCTCCTCCGTCGGCGGACGACGGCGAGGAGCCACGGGTAACGGTTCGAGCGAAAGATTTCGGTGATTACGGTAAAAATGAAATTCTTGAAAAATTATCCCCCCCGGGGGAAGTCGAACGAGACAGCGCGAAACAATTCGATGAAGCGAACCCTGATTAATTGGTTCCCGACTCGGCCGAGAAATTAACGTGCACGGCTAACGGGCTTCTTCTTCTCGCGGTCATTACCTCCGCAACAGGGATTTTTAAGGGGATAATATGCCGGAAGGTGAAGGGTAAAACGAGGAGGCGGAGGCGGCGGCGAAGTGTGTTCATAACAAGATCATTATTCAAACTTTTACGGCTGGTTTGAGGGGGCGAAAATTCGAACAGAAGGTATAACGTGCTTCGACTCTGATTTATGTTAATTCCCACAGTTCATTCCGCGTATTCACTTATTCCGCATTAAATTTCTCCTTGCGACGAGTAATACTTTCTGTTTACGATAAAAAATCTATCTGTTCTCATACAAAGAGAGCGCGTATCGTCGGGAGGAGAGGCGGGGGGGAATTTATCGAGTCGCAAGAATATTATCAGCCAGGAACAACAGAGAGAAATAAGACGCTCTTAACCTATTTAACGACGTTCATCAACCGGGGACATTTACAAAGCTAATAATAAGTGTTCCGACGTAACTGAGAGCCGAGAAACGAACTTCTTACAAGATTTGAGCGCGTACCTGTCCTCGTTAAAACTTTCTACTCGAACGAAATCGATCGAAATAAATATCGGCTTTAGATCTCGCTCGACGTACGTTCTGTACTTTCCCCGATTCGCCTATGAGCCTCTGTGCGTCAGACAACAATTTCGACGTTCGTTTCATTCGTTATTCGATCAGCGGCGAACACGAAATCGAGACTTCGTGTTTTTCACCGGCTATCGTCTAACGTTCGATCGTCAGCTGGCGTTATCCGACGGATTCCCGGGAAGCAGCTGCACGAGATTTTCGCGCCGAGCTCGAATTCAGCTTACGATTAATCGAATGCGCACGGATTAACGGAAGAACACGGTCGACGGAGGAAACCCACTGAGCTCCGCGTCGTCGGTTTGACCGAATCGACGCGTTTCAGTCGATTATCGACGCCGCTCCGGAAGAGCTCCGCAGTAATTAAGCCCGATTAAATTTCCTACGCGCCTTGTGTCCGTAGTAATTGCGACCCATTCTGCATTCGCAACGTACCAAATGAAATTCATTACGATACTCCGTTCAACGTCGTTTCTCCCTCTCCGAATAATACGCTACTGGAAAAACATTCGAGCACCATATAAAGGGACGATAAAACTCTATATTCCAATATTTTATACCGATTTCGATGATCGTCTCTGTTCGTTGTAACGAAAAAACTTGATGATGTTTCATCGAACGGAACGCGCGCAGGCGTTTCGGGATCTGATCGGAAAATGACTCGGGCAATTTGAAGAGAAGAGCCGGTCCGGCACAAGAAGAAAAGAGCCCGTCGCATTGTGACTGGCGTCACAAAAGCGTTTCGTCTCGAATAGGAGAGAAATTACGTAGCGGAGGAATCCCGAGGTTTCAATTCCCTGAAACTGTGCCCGCAGCTTCCCGCTCGTGTCACAATGGACGAAACTTCCTTCCTTCCTTCCTTCCTTCCTCCGTTTCTCTCGCGGCAGGGTTTAAAGGTTTAATTCGCCGTGAAACAAGAAAAAACGAACGTCTCGAAAATCCTTTGATTCCCGGATGAATAGGACCGTGCAAACGTTTCGAGCGTCGACGAACTACAGTCAAAATTTTAAAGTATTATCACTTTTTTCCATTCGAACTCTCAGAGTTTTCTTTCTTCGTTCGTTTCACAAAAATTTGTCTCTCGTAACGAAAGAGGTCGTAATTGCTTCGAGTATCGCTTCGAGTATCGCTTCGAGTATCGCTTCGAGCATGTAAAATTCGATGTAAAACGGAAGATTTTGGGCGAACGAATTCGTTGAGAACCGGAGCCGGTTCGCTCATCGGTATTCCGGCCACGCGACTGTATAATAACGTGGAGTATTCGTGAACGCACGCGCTTCCGTGAAAACAAAACAATACCGAATGTACATACGAACAGCGAGACAGAGAAAGAGAAGGAGAGAGAGAGAATGCGTCGGTGGAATTCAGGAGGCAGCAACAAGTGTGACATCCCTTACCATCGCTACCTTTCCCACCTAGCCACCCTTCCGTCCCAAGGGGCGAGCGGCGAACAGCCTCTTTCGTGTCGCTGCGAGTGGAAGACAAATAACGCTGGTGTGTACTCGTCTAACCGGGTTACAAACGTCTCAATGAACCCTCTTTCACCCTCACCTCTGATCCCCGCGTTCTTTCATAAAAAATATAACAAAGCGATTCCATTCGTATTATTAAAGAGGTTCATCCGGTTAAGGAATTAACAGATAGATCTCCAAAAAAAAATTTGATAGTCTATATCAGTATACCAGAATACCTAAAAAAAATTGTTAAGTCATTTGGATACCTTAATGATGAGATATTAATATAAATATTTTTTTCAATTTTACATGTAGTCATATGGAAAAGAGTGATTTCTCAGACTTCTATCGCTAATTTATTAGGTATTGACAGACAGTTTTGAATGAAACTTATGTCATATTAAAGAGATACATTTAACTAATATTTTAATTGCAAATTTAGGTTGATTGGATGACTATGAATCGAGAAATATATAAACACAACAAACGAAATCTGCATCCTTCAGTAGTAGATAACTTCCGTCATTAATATGTACTCTAGTCAAGCAAGCTCTCCTTTTCTATAACTTGCATTTGACTTGCTATGTACCAGATGAATCTCCTTAAATACGAGTCGACTCTAGAGGAAATGACGAACGACGCCGAAAAAAATTGTTTTGTAAAACGTACGCGGAATTTTCCGGTCGGTTACCGAGCTACTCAATCAACGAAGGGGCATAAAATCCGGCGAATACGTACCAATTACCGTTTCGCGTTCGCGCACCTGCGCTCCGTCGAGCGTGCACGCACCGCGTACACACCTATTATTGTGATACCGCGTCGGGTTCGCTCGTACTTCATTATCATTACAAGTACAACACGTCGATCGTTATTGATTTGCCGGCGAGCGTATGTAACGCATTCGTGAAATCTGCTCTAATTACTTTCTCTTTAAATGTCCCCGTCCGGGTTGAAAAATATGAAATCGCGAACGATATGAAATATCATTTTTATTACGACTGCAGTAACGCGAAACGTGGTACAATTCCTCTCTGAATTAAAATCTTCTGCGCGGAAAACAGAAAAATTGCGTCTCTGGTAAAAACTAGTGGAACAGGTACGAGACTGGTCGGACGACAATGAAGTATCGAGTTTTAATGATGATTCGTCGAATATTTAATTGGAAAGAATATGAAATAGGAGACGCGGACGGACGGCCGAAAATATGGAAGTAAGGAAGGCAGGCATCGGAGATCGTCGATACGAGGTGGAAACGATGTCGTCGGTTCGGATTGAAGGTTCACCGGGGTTGGAGCGAGGGGTTGGGAAAGGTTGCGAGGACACCAGTTGCTAGGCAGCGCCTCTCAATCAGCGCTTCGACTCACGTTCGAAACCCCCGCGTATACATCTCGGTGATCCATAATGCATCGTCGTTTATCAGACTGAATCTAGTCGGAGTCACCGACGTGCGCTCTCGCTTCGCTTATTGCGCTGCGAAAGGGTAAAAGGCGAGGCCGCGCGTCGTTCGCGCAGGAAACGACCGGCCTGAAATCGAACGAGATCGAACCAATTCCGAGTTTTCTAAAACGTTTTCGCTCAACAAGACGANCAATCGAGAATTGCGGCGAGAACGATGCGCGCTAGATAGGAATAATTGCAGTTAAATTTCTTATTTTATTTGAACAACTGCGATTAATCGAGGCATTTTTACCGGGTGAAATATCGAGTGCACGCTCGTTCCCGATTATTAATTCAAAAGGCAGTGTGACGCGAGGCCTCCTATAGCGTACGCGTGCACTCTTTCATACGGATCGCAGGGCTACGGAGACACTTTCGACTAATTACGGCATCAATAATGCACGCTAGCAGGCCGCGTAATGGGGTACAAATTACTGGGGAGTAAACGGCGTCCGACGAAATCAGAACTGCTAATCGACAGATCTATATGCCGATATGAAGCGTCGTTAACCGGCGATCACGATGCCCGTTTAATAGCGTGCCCGTATAGCAATTTGCGGCATCTTCCTGCCCTCTGATTCTAAACTATTCACGCGCCAATATCCCCTCCCGGCCCTTTCGGGATCATGCTCGACAAAGATGCGGTAAATAATATCGCCGATTTCGTTTTACGTTACGAGATCGATCGAGTACTACGATATAAATTTTCTGCCATCGCTGAGCGACGATTAGACCGCGGATTTTTACGCAAAACGCGTGACTTTATAAAATGACATACTCTAGATCAAACAGAATATTTAATCATTTTCGATTCTATTTTGAATATACTCGAGTCGAAGGTCGTTTTATCTGCTCATATTTTTCAAGCCGCGTCCCGATAATGCGCAATCACGATTTCAAATACATCGAACCGCAGATTAACAATCGCCCCGGATTATCACCACTTTTCCATCGCGACGATAAACGCGAATTGGGCGAATAAAAAATTCGTTCTCACTTAGCTGGCCTGTTCTTTTTTTCATTTCGATCCTGCAGCGACTTGCGCGATTATTATGGCCGATGCAATTTCCCGATTTGTGTACACTCTTTCCATACCGCGCATATGCGGCCGGGCCATTTCCCGTTCGCCATCGTATTTGCATATAAACGAACTATTACCTATGAATTGGGGGCCCATTCTCGCCCCGTTCGGGTGGTAAATTTTAATGAGAGACTGCCACCGGCGACGTTTAATACAATTAGACGCTTCTTTTACTTCGCCAAACGACTAAAAATAAATCTAATTAACTAGAGAATTAACAGACCCTCCCGTCTCTTGGATTCCGTTTAAACCGTTCACAAGCTACGAAATCACTGCCACCGCGTTCGTTTCTTTGCTCCTAACAATAATTTGTTAATTCTATNACTCACGAGGGATACTATTAATGAACGCGTTGCTCGTTTTTGGCGATGAAACGCGGAAATAACGGTGGAAAGCTATCGCGATTTCTTTCGCGTTCTCTGTCAATGGATCTGGATCGATCCAGAGAGAAAGAGAGATCGCCGGGCCCTCTGAACGTACCGATCAATTGCGACAATTGCGGACATGAAAGTCCACGAGTCGTTAAACATTCAACTCGTCCCGGACGTATCCAGTTCGCAAGAATACATCGACAGTTAAAAGTGACTCGGACTTCGAATCAAAATCCGTTTAGGAAATCTTACCAACGTCGCATTACGAACAGCAAAAACTGCAGTGTTAAAGGCGAATATAATATAACTAATCAATCGCAGAATCTTCTGCTATTTGTATTCTCTCTCATACATCATTTTTATTAGATTTCAAGAGCGTTGAATTCGTTTCTGTATAATTCAGGAAAAATAGACTGTACGACGGCAGTGGTATTTTATGAAACTGACCCAGAGAGAGAATGATTTTCCGGCGGGAGCATTCTTTGGACATAATAGGAGCATTGGCCCGCAGGAACGGGCCGAAAACGAAGAAAGGGAAGGTCCGGTCCTCCAGGGTACATTAATTGCAGTGGGTCGATGGGCACCGGGGCCACTCGAGATGCAAAGCGGATCCACTTTAGCATGGTCAACGGGCACCGGCCGATAGACCACGGCATAACGAAGCATTCTTAATTGTAATGCCGGTCTCGCTGACCATTTTTAATCCACTTAAACTCGGCCGGTCGTGGAAAATTGGTCTACCTGATGGACCGAACCTCTCGTTCGCCGAATAGCAAATCCTCTTTCGTTATTAAGTGAAAAATACATGTGTGAAACGATAGTAAAAAATAAAGAGTAATTGACGGTGAGCTTCCGTAGCATTAGAAAGAAAATTGTATAAGATCTTTCTTTAACTTGTATTTAAAGCATTTAAAAAAATATTTTAATTTCTTCAAGATTTTGTTAAATAGTGTGTTTGTCATTATTAGATGCACGACGTGCTACAAATTCTATTTTGAATTACGCAAACGGGAAAAGTGAGAGATTGAATTTCCAAAAGGAGTGATGAAAAATGATGAGTGCACGCGGTCCATTGATTATCGCGAGTCGCAAGCGAGGACGAATGAGCGTATAACGCCGGGTTCGCATAAAGACCCCGGATGGCGGACAATAAAGCAGGCCACAAACCCGCGGACAAAAGGACAGGTAAAACCAAAAACTATACACGTGGGAAAGATCTGGGATCGGGATATAAACGATCATAAACCATGTCCACTCGATATACCGGGGGAAAGTAATTTCTTCAAATTAAATCTAACGCGTGTCCCCGAGGGATATTTCCTGTAAACAAATTCTCGTGTCTGTAATTGTTCATCAGATAAATCCGACCGTCGCTCGTTCGACATCTTTTTATTTTCCGGTGCGGTGAAATTATACATCGAAATTCGAAAGATAGCTATCTTGATAACACGCACGCCTGTGCACGCTATCTACATTTTCTCCAGATAAATTCAGTGATTTGTATCGGGGATGAACTTGAAACGAAAATAGCTGACTCAAAAAATGAAGACGCCCGTCCAGTTCTTGAAAATCGAAGATCGGCGAAGCTCGTCCGTGATAGAACAATCGAGAATTGCGGCGAGAACGATGCGCGCTAGATAGGAATAATTGCAGTTAAATTTCTTATTTTATTTGAACAACTGCGATTAATCGAGGCATTTTTACCGGGTGAAATATCGAGTGCACGCTCGTTCCCGATTATTAATTCAAAAGGCAGTGTGACGCGAGGCCTCCTATAGCGTACGCGTGCACTCTTTCATACGGATCGCAGGGCTACGGAGACACTTTCGACTAATTACGGCATCAATAATGCACGCTAGCAGGCCGCGTAATGGGGTACAAATTACTGGGGAGTAAACGGCGTCCGACGAAATCAGAACTGCTAATCGACAGATCTATATGCCGATATGAAGCGTCGTTAACCGGCGATCACGATGCCCGTTTAATAGCGTGCCCGTATAGCAATTTGCGGCATCTTCCTGCCCTCTGATTCTAAACTATTCACGCGCCAATATCCCCTCCTGGCCCTTACGGGATCATGCTCGACAAAGATGCGGTAAATAATATCGCCGATTTCGTTTTACGTTACGAGACCGATCGAGTACTACGATATAAATTTTCTGCCATCGCTGAGCGACGATTAGAACGCGGATTTTTACGCGAAACGCGAGATTTTATGAAATGACATACTCTAGATCAAACAGAATATTTAATCATTTTCGATTCTCTTTTGAATATACTCGAGTCGAAGGTCGTTTTATCTGTTCATATTTTTCAAGCCTCGTCCCGATAATGCGCAATCACGATTTCAAATACATCGAACCGCAGATTAACAATCGCCCCGGATTATCACCACTTTTCCATCGCGGCGATAAACGCGAATTGGGCGAATAAAAAATTCGTTCTCACTTAGCTGGCCTGTTCTTTTTTTCATTTCGATCCTGCAGCGACTTGCGCGATTATTATGGCCGATGCAATTTCCCGATTTGTGTACACTCTTTCCATACCGCGCATATGCGGCGGGGCCATTTCCCGTTCGCCATCGTATTTGCATATAAACGAACTATTACCTATGAATTGGGGGCCCATTCTCGCCCCGTTCGGGTGGTAAATTTTAATGAGAGACTGCCACCGGCGACGTTTAATACAATTAGACGCTTCTTTTACTTCGCCAAACGACTAAAAATAAATCTAATTAACTAGAGAATTAACAGACCCTCCCGTCTCTTGGATTCCGTTTAAACCGTTCACAAGCTACGAAATCACTGCCACCGCGTTCGTTTCTTTGCTCCTAACAATAATTTGTTAATTCTATTGTCGAAAGCACGGCGATGAACCGATTTCATTCATAAACGAAATGAACATTCAGAGAATATAATGTGTCGCATTTTCGTGTCGTAAATGTCCCGCAGAAAAATCTGTGGGCCGACGATAGAGATCGAGGATACGCGAGAGAGACCTTTAATCCCGAAAACTGGTCCTCGAGGTAGCAGGAAATCCTTTATGCAAAAGTACCGTCCATTCATGGGGACCCCTGGGTTCCCGAAACCGTGCGACTCCCACCCGTGGCAAGGGTGCGTGGGAGAGAACGCGATCGCGATCCTTAATCGATCGATGACATCTGTCGACTTCCAACCCTTTTCCCGCACGCCTTTTTCCCGAAAAATCGTTTGCGGCCTGATCTGCATTTCCACCGGGCCATCTGCCCCCATTCACGGCCATTGCCAGCTGAACTGGCGCCGAAAAGGATTCCACTTTGTATCGAATCGATCGAGCAGATTCGGGGAAACCAACAGCGAATTTGCCAGATGCGTTACACGCGACAATGCGAATTGCACAATGATGACTAATGCCGAATTTTTCGTTCCCGTCCGTCAGAGCCCGCCGGCTTATTTAGCGAATTTCGGCCTCGATCACGGTTCCGGATCGATTTCCTGTCTAATGCGAGATTATGAGTTCTTATAAAAATACATCGGTTGCAAAGGAGGACATCATTTTTCCAGTGTCGTCAAAGTCCGTTTTTAAGAAGGTTCGCCAGCTAAATAAGTTTGTATGTATTTTTGCATACATGTAAATACCTATCCTTTATACAGCGTCTACAATGCCATTTCTTGCATAAATGATAAAATTTATGATATGACTTATACACAATGTGACGTTCCGTAGAAAAATAGTAGAAAGTCACTGACTTTGATGTACAATTGCGAATAAACTGTATTGCTGAGTATCTCTATTCTTAAATATCCCATTACTCATATAACCACATATCATGTCCCAGTTTTTAAACTAAAAAGACAGAAAGTCTTTTGATTAATTAATTAAAATGTCTCTTGGACTGACGCTTTTCCAATATATCTTACATGATAAAGCACGCAACTTTGAATGCAAATATTATCATTTTGGTATTGCCAGAGTTTCTGAAATTCTGCACATGCATGAAGGATATCATTAATTGCGTGTACGCAAAATTTAAGAAAAATACATAAAAACTCGTTTAGCTGGGAAACCTCCTTAATGGAACGAATGAATGAGCGTCGTACTCGATCTGGCAAGGAACGCGGGACGATTATTCAGTTACACGGGCTAATGACGCACACGGATTACAGGACATCCAATAAATGGCCAATTAATAGAGATGATACATTGTACACGGGCTACACAACGCGATCATTAAGCCGCGTAATCGCGAGGGTTGCGTAAATAGAAGTCGTTAAAGCCCGAGAAGAAAATTTCTCTCCGTTCGATCGCCACGGTTTTAATGATGTAACAGATCATTTTTCGTGACTCGCCCGCCGCGACTCATAATCCCCGTTTTATTCTCTTGTCCGAGGACGTGAAACGCGAGGCACCACCGGGAGGACGGGTATCGATTCGAGCTTTTTGAAATTTCATTAAAAGCCAGTTTTACACCGGCTCGATGTTATTAACAATGAATGCAATTTTTTCCTCATTTATTAAACCGGATCCGTATCAAAAATATGTTTCGTACGAAATGTTGGAATTTATATTCAATATGAGAACTCAGGGACACGTACAAATACTTGGACATCAGCGAGGCTAATAAATGCATTGAGCTCTTCGTTACTAAATTTTGTCGAAAGCGTACGATAAAAATATTCAACAAAAATCAATAGAAATAATTGTGTCACGGTGTTCCGTCTCCGAGATGAATCGAATAAAAATTCCTGCTGGTCAGAGAGGAACGAAAGTTCCCCGCAGAATCTGACGGCCGGGGGTGTTAAACGAACGAGGCAATTAAAAAAACGGGATTAGCAGGGGGTGGCTCGCGAGACCTGGCTCGACGCACTTCCGCGTCCACGGAGACTGAGCACCTGTCGCCGATGCTCACCCTTACACATTATGTACTTACACACTTTGCTCTGCTTTTATGGCACGCGGCACATACCTACGCGCGTAGGTAACGGTAGATGTTTCCACCTATACTAAAAGGAGCTTCGAAGTGAAAGGAAACGAGGATACGCCGGTGGAGCACAGTGCTTCTCATGCCGAAATGGAAACTTGATCGGGCGACCGACGAGTTTGTCATTACGGTTTCGCCGATGCTTTTACGAGCCCGATTACAGGGAATATGCGCGACGTTGCGTTATTCAGTTCGCAGATGAATATTCGCAATGTCAGTCGGCGTTTTACGCTCTAATTAGTGTCGTTTAATAAAACGCTCGATAAAATCAGTGTGACAAACGAATAAATATCGAGCTCGCCGATGAACGACTCCTTCCGATTAGAATCAATTGAAAATGGAAATCGTTAGGGAAATTGAAAACAGAAATGAGAAACGGAGACAGAATTGTTTAGAGAATAACGCATCGGCGCGAGCCAATCGAAATCTCTTAGAAAATGTCTTATTCATTCGGTGGCCTGACATTTTCTACTTTCCCAGAGATCCGAGGAAAGTCCGCGTCTCGCCGCCGTTTCCCTGATATACGATTCCCCCCTCTCTCGCGGCCGATCGGTGGCAAGTTTATTTCGTCACCCTAATTGCGTACGAAATTTCTTAGTTTATCTGCGAGACTATATATAGAAACGGCGAAATCCGGTCTCGAACGCGAACGGCCAAACTGAACTAATATTACCAGTTATTTTTAGAATTGATAACGAGACGCATAATGGTACGTCGTCGTCTGGCATGAAAATTTGAGAGACACTGGTTCGCCGATAGTATCGTATCGATAGTAACGAGCCTAGCCTGGAACGCAAGGAATTGTTGTACATACATTACGCTACACATTTATAATCATACGGAAGGTTATATATATCTAACCACGCGACTATATATAGTTATGTATGTACGTCGCGTTGGACGCGCGTACGTAGCCACGTATACGCGGCTACACATACGCACGCATTACGTAAACGCACTTGGTGCGATGCGGCCACGCGTAAGGGGTGGCTTTATAAAAAATCCTCTAAGGATCGATGCCGTTGTTGCCATGGATATGGTAATCGCCGTTCAAACATGTCTGCGAGCGACTTCTTTTTTTTCATGGCGGCCGGCCGCGGCATTTCTGTGTCACCGTAACTTTTTCAAACTACGCCCGTTTCCCGCCGATCGTTTTAAACCTCCGAACGGACACCCCCTCGACTCCTCCTCTCTGTCGACACGTGGAGAATCGCGACGCGGCATGTATTTGCAAAAAGAAATTTTAATCAGCTAATAAGGTTTTCAATGAAACGCGGAGGAACGCGAAGGATGAAACGATTTGCATCGGATACTAGATTTCGATCTAAACATCGGCCAACAGCTCGTTTAATTAGTCACCTGTCACTTTTTCCGTCGGCCGGAAACGCGGGAATAATTACAATCGTATGCAACGTTGACTAAACGATCGGTAATTAAAACTGTCATCGTGTGCATTCCGGTTGGAAAAAAGGAGTCCGAACGCATTATGGATCCGCGCTATCACACACTGTCCATTAATTCCGTCAAACCTTGGACTTTTACGTAAGCGGATATTAAATGAATTACAATATCAAATTGTACGCTTCTCGAACTTATTCCACTTCTGCCATTACTGTTATTCGATTAGACGCGTCTCCTCCGGACGTTTAATATTTAAACGAGCCTACGAAAATACCGAAGTTTTCCATCTTCGAATCGGTGTACAATTACGCTTTAATAACGAACAATTACTGTCGCTACCTGAACTTCATTATCCCCCTCGATTCTGCTAAATCACCCATAGATCATTCGCGTAACGAGCGTTATTAAACGTTGTCTGAAATGTCAATTGAACGAACAATTAAATTCTACTCGATGCCTTCACAGACGTCCGAACCGATCCGATTCTTTCCGATCGAACTGCCAATTTCCTACGTTAAATACNGGCATGAAAATTTGAGAGACACTGGTTCGCCGATAGTATCGTATCGATAGTAACGAGCCTAGCCTGGAACGCAAGGAATTGTTGTACATACATTACGCTACACATTTATAATCATACGGAAGGTTATATATATCTAACCACGCGACTATATATAGTTATGTATGTACGTCGCGTTGGACGCGCGTACGTAGCCACGTATACGCGGCTACACATACGCACGCATTACGTAAACGCACTTGGTGCGATGCGGCCACGCGTAAGGGGTGGCTTTATAAAAAATCCTCTAAGGATCGATGCCGTTGTTGCCATGGATATGGTAATCGCCGTTCAAACATGTCTGCGAGCGACTTCTTTTTTTTCATGGCGGCCGGCCGCGGCATTTCTGTGTCACCGTAACTTTTTCAAACTACGCCCGTTTCCCGCCGATCGTTTTAAACCTCCGAACGGACACCCCCTCGACTCCTCCTCTCTGTCGACACGTGGAGAATCGCGACGCGGCATGTATTTGCAAAAAGAAATTTTAATCAGCTAATAAGGTTTTCAATGAAACGCGGAGGAACGCGAAGGATGAAACGATTTGCATCGGATACTAGATTTCGATCTAAACATCGGCCAACAGCTCGTTTAATTAGTCACCTGTCACTTTTTCCGTCGGCCGGAAACGCGGGAATAATTACAATCGTATGCAACGTTGACTAAACGATCGGTAATTAAAACTGTCATCGTGTGCATTCCGGTTGGAAAAAAGGAGTCCGAACGCATTATGGATCCGCGCTATCACACACTGTCCATTAATTCCGTCAAACCTTGGACTTTTACGTAAGCGGATATTAAATGAATTACAATATCAAATTGTACGCTTCTCGAACTTATTCCACTTCTGCCATTACTGTTATTCGATTAGACGCGTCTCCTCCGGACGTTTAATATTTAAACGAGCCTACGAAAATACCGAAGTTTTCCATCTTCGAATCGGTGTACAATTACGCTTTAATAACGAACAATTACTGTCGCTACCTGAACTTCATTATCCCCCTCGATTCTGCTAAATCACCCATAGATCATTCGCGTAACGAGCGTTATTAAACGTTGTCTGAAATGTCAATTGAACGAACAATTAAATTCTACTCGATGCCTTCACAGACGTCCGAACCGATCCGATTCTTTCCGATCGAACTGCCAATTTCCTACGTTAAATACACTCGTAAATTGCGATGAAAATAATTGCGACGGGATATCTAAATTTAAATCGGTTACCGATTTCCTGAGATAAGGCCGCGTCGCAGAAAGCATTCGAGGAATTCAGCGGGGAACAGAGGTGGACGCGTTCAGCGCGTCAAGTGTAAACTTCGAACGCAACCCTTTCACTCGTGGAACTCGTTGTACCGTTCACACGCAACGCCGCGACGCAATATCGGTACTATCCGCGAGTACACGCCTTGCGCGTGGGTTTCTCCATCGGTTCTGCGCCGCGAACGATCCTTACACGCGGCACGCGTGTGCGTTGCACTCGAATGTCNGTGTCACCGTAACTTTTTCAAACTACGCCCGTTTCCCGCCGATCGTTTTAAACCTCCGAACGGACACCCCCTCGACTCCTCCTCTCTGTCGACACGTGGAGAATCGCGACGCGGCATGTATTTGCAAAAAGAAATTTTAATCAGCTAATAAGGTTTTTAATGAAACGCGGAGGAACGCGAAGGATGAAACGATTTGCATCGGATACTAGATTTCGATCTAAACATCGGCCAACAGCTCGTTTAATTAGTCACCTGTCACTTTTTCCGTCGGCCGGAAACGCGGGAATAATTACAATCGTATGCAACGTTGACTAAACGATCGGTAATTAAAACTGTCATCGTGTGCATTCCGGTTGGAAAAAAGGAGTCCGAACGCATTATGGATCCGCGCTATCACACACTGTCCATTAATTCCGTCAAACCTTGGACTTTTACGTAAGCGGATATTAAATGAATTACAATATCAAATTGTACGCTTCTCGAACTTATTCCACTTCTGCCATTACTGTTATTCGATTAGACGCGTCTCCTCCGGACGTTTAATATTTAAACGAGCCTACGAAAATACCGAAGTTTTCCATCTTCGAATCGGTGTACAATTACGCTTTAATAACGAACAATTACTGTCGCTACCTGAACTTCATTATCCCCCTCGATTCTGCTAAATCACCCATAGATCATTCGCGTAACGAGCGTTATTAAACGTTGTCTGAAATGTCAATTGAACGAACAATTAAATTCTACTCGATGCCTTCACAGACGTCCGAACCGATCCGATTCTTTCCGATCGAACTGCCAATTTCCTACGTTAAATACACTCGTAAATTGCGATGAAAATAATTGCGACGGGATATCTAAATTTAAATCGGTTACCGATTTCCTGAGATAAGGCCGCGTCGCAGAAAGCATTCGAGGAATTCAGCGGGGAACAGAGGTGGACGCGTTCAGCGCGTCAAGTGTAAACTTCGAACGCAACCCTTTCACTCGTGGAACTCGTTGTACCGTTCACACGCAACGCCGCGACGCAATATCGGTACTATCCGCGAGTACACGCCTTGCGCGTGGGTTTCTCCATCGGTTCTGCGCCGCGAACGATCCTTACACGCGGCACGCGTGTGCGTTGCACTCGAATGTCTCCGGTTGGCGCGACTTGAAAACGCGTGTCAAAATTCTTACGCGATCGAGTTCGAGAATTCAATAGCGAGCAAAGCCACGCCGATCGCAAGAGTCGCGGTAAATTATTGCTTAATCACGGCGTCTACAGATTTAATTCTTATAGCGTTGGACTTTAACAGGACTTTTATTTTAATATAATGGAATTGGCAGCAAATATATTGAGAACATTTAACATTAGTAGCAGTAAAATATACGTCTAAGCGTGACTAGAAAAACAATAGGTGGATGAATCGAACGAACATGTTTAGATGGCCTCGATTCATCTATACGCAACTTAATGTCGTAATTATAAATATATATTACGTATTATTGATTAGTTGGATTAGAGATTCGCGCTATACTTCGATATATAGAAACATTCAGCGAATGTGTTCTTGAATCTAAATCGTAAATCAAAATATGCATTTGTCAGGATGATGAAATCGACGATGAAAAAAATCAGCGCCGGGGCTCGAGATTTGCGAAATACTAATTTCTCTGATTCATTTGTACGTAATTTATCTGAAGACACGTACGTACGCAGATAAGACCAATTACGCGATTAACAGATTATTAGACGGTGCGCACGATACTTCTGGGTGACGCAACCTTCGGTGTCCAAGCTTTATGATAAATGTATGCAAATATTTTATCGAAACGCGTACGATTAACGCGAACTTGGT
This sequence comes from Ceratina japonica, assembly GCA_019453355.1. NCBI lineage: Eukaryota > Metazoa > Arthropoda > Insecta > Hymenoptera > Apidae > Ceratina > Ceratina japonica. The sequence continues at coordinate 3,628 of SMSR01015478.1, read as the reverse complement.
AGTATATAGTCGGGACGGCGGAGAAAAACGCTCGAAATTATGTGGAACGCGCATTATGCATCTCGTTGTTATATAATAAGTGCGGAGCGAGAAGGTAGGAACAATGCGTATCGGTTTATGAATAATTGAGAACCTACGGTGAAGTAGGTTATCAGCGAGCTGAGATATGTCTCGTAAGAACTGCTTATTGTAATCTTCGATTGCTTCAATAAAATCTTTCGGTAAACGTGTTCGCGGTTTTATAACGCCTTCGAACAATACATGACTCCATGTACTTGAATAAAAAAAACCGATGTAAGAACGTCAACGAGAATCCTTTGACAATGTCTAGATTCTTTTGATCACTCTGCTGGTGTCACTCGGCTGTATGAGACAACTGGAGAGGCAAGGTGCTTGCCGACGAGTAAAGAATCGTATCGGGAATGCTTTCTCTTCTTACGTGTACGTACTGCACTTTTTCGATACCGCGCGAATCAGTATCGACGAAGCCACCCATTATCTGTCAGCGCATGATTCCGTATCGCTAATACTTTCGAGAGGTCGGCAATTTCATAAATTCAATCGATTCGATCATAGGCAAACTTATTACGAGATAATACGAATAAAAAGAGGTACTTGGAAAGAAAATGCTAATATTCCTCGTTTTTCACACTCTCTTTTCCGTCGCTTTCGACAGCTGTTCACACTCCAGTTATTTATACAGTTAAACTGCAGGAAACCTACGGATTCGTTTTCTACTTTAACCCCTTGCCGTATTTTAACGACTCTGACTCGTGATCACAATTTCGTGCCAAACATGAATGAATATAATGTGTCACACTCGATAATAAATTTATAGCAAAGGTGGGTATCATGAGTCATCCTTGTGGTCACAATCTCATGTTCAATGAGAATGTACAATGTCTATTATAGGTATAAACAACGGAGGAAAATTACATGAAAATGCAGAAGAACAGAAATTTCTCAAGCTAAATGGTACGGGAAGGGGTTAAACAGAAAAACGTGATCGAACGGAACGATTTTGCGCAAGAGATATCAAAGTTCGATTCTACTCGATTTTCTCCAAGTCGCATCGTGCGATTTCGCGAACCGAGACGGACGGGTTCGACTTTTGAAAACTGGTAGCCAGGCACTTTGCTCGATAAGCCGCGCACCCCCGCGCGTCCATCGAGTCATGAGCGCCGCGTGATCATCCGGATTGTCATTCGCACCGAACAAAAGGGGGAAAAAGAAAACTAACGATCCGCGGCTGATTTCCGCGAACCGGCTGCGTGTAATGACCGTTGCGTGACCGAGCGCCGATCACAATTTACTCGCGGAACATCCGAAACGGAAATAATGGCAACGGGCGAGGGAAAGATTGATTAAAGACTGGAAAATATCGTGAAACATTATATCCAGGAGGGATGTACGTAACAATTAGACCCCGGGTTCGATCCATTTATAACGCGACGCACGTTATTTGTGGAAGCGTGTAAAAAAACGTGAAAAGCTGTCGTGAAAGCTCGCGCGGTCTAATGACGGTCGAAAAGGCGATGAGGGAGAATTTCTCGAAGGGAAACGCGACGGCGTAGCCGCGTAAAAGTGCAACGGACGTAACGAGAAGGTGGATTGACGTTGTCGCAGATGCGTAAACGCGAACCGGCGATATCCGAAGGTGGTGGAAGAACAGGAGAGAAGTAGTAGGAGCGGAGGAGAGGCGGGAGTCGTGGAAGAGGTCCAGTGACGTCACGCGCAACCTTGAGCACCGACCTCGGACAACGAGTCGCCTGGTTTATCTATATGCGAGCGAACGCGGTTCGCGTGTGTGTGTGTGCGAAAGAGGCACGAGAGCGTGCGTGCGTGCGGAGGCGCTTGCGCGCGCGGACGGGGAGGGTGGCCCGAAAAAGGGTTGGAAATTCGGGCCGACTTTAGCCGTGGGAACGAGTCGCGGGCCACCCGATTAAAACGACGGGTTTAATTGATATTTCGAGTCCGGAGAATTAATTGTGCCGGCCCGTCGCGTCACCAACTTTCTGATCGGCCGAATTATTGAAGAGTTCCACGGGATTTTCTGGCTCGTCCGCGAGGAATCCGCGTCCGACTTTGGGAAACGGCTGGCCTGTCGGGATTCTTATTTACTCAGACGGCGAACCGATCGACGTCCCGTCGTCGATTTCACGGAACACGTTCGAAATGTCAAATTATTCTAGGAATAACGGGATGAGATTCTTAAATCGAGAAGGCCACGGAGTCCCGGGTATAGATGGCCGAAAATTCCGATCGGTGACGCGGGTCCGACGCGATTTCGTATGCGCGGCGCATCGGCGCCGTTTAGGAGAACAGTTTTTACGATGGATCGACGGCACGCGCTGCTCTTTTAAAAGCAACCGCGGCCGTAGACGATCCGACCGATTGCCCGGCGTAGAAACGAAATAAGCCAGTGCCTTTCGGTGGCCCAGACGCAATAAAAATAACGACTCTATACCGGTCGATTTTAATTGCCCACGCTGCGTAAAGACCGATCCCCTCTATCTTCTACTCCTTTTACTCGTTTGCCAGACGAGTCTGACACTCGTCGGTCAGCCTTCACCGACTCGAAGGTTGACGTAGGTTGTGACCGAATCCAATTCTGAATCCGGCGATCGTGGTTTTTTTGGGACCAGTTCGACTTTCGACGGTCGCAGACTCGAAATTCTAAAGAGCCTGTTCATATATTCCTGAAAAAATAGTAACTAAGAACGAAATGAATTAGCAGCTGATAACGGAGTTAAAATCGAGTTAGCAATGTTCATTAAACTTCGATATATATCAAAATGATCGCCGAATGTAATGGGAATGCGTCTCGCAATTCGCCGGCCCATTTACTTTCGATATCAATTAAGTGGATATCGCGAGACCGAACGGACCGGATAAGTTCTCTAGTTCCTTCTAAACGCGAGTGCATACCGACATAAATTAGCATCGGCGTATGAAAATCGGGTATAACCGTTCGGCACACAGAAACGAGAATTTCTGTCCTCTTTCATCGGCCGAGGCACTCCTCGCTCCGGTCTCGAAACAGGACGCCACACCGATAAACCGATATCAATCGCAACGAGGAAAAGTGAATAACCGAAGCGTTAAACGGTTTCGAAGGTCTCCCAGAATTTTGTCACCGCACCTGCCAATAAGCTTTACCGATTTTGCTCGTGGATCTCTTCATTAGTACACACTGACGATTCTGCTGTTTGAACAAAACGCAAGGACAAGATCAGACGATAAAAAAGTACCGACTAAAGGACGAACGATCGACGAGTTTCGTCGGTCCTCTGGAATTTTCTTAAAACACCTGAGATCGGCAAAAGTCATAGAACGATTTGTTGCCCTTTCAGCGAAAGAGAACGGCGAGATCAGCGCGTTACGTGGGTTTGAAAATACAGGGAATGTTAATTGATATTGTTCCAGAAGGGATAACGACGAGAGAAGCCTCGGTCACGTACGCGACGTACGCGTATACGTAACGCCGAGCTGGTAAATGCGCACGACGCGATGCAGACGGATATAATTCACATGATTAAAGCTGCACTTTGATCATCTGTTTAGACTGCGTTGGCGCTATCGCGAACCGATGCACTCACACTCGCTCGGCTCGTTTCACGGAATCGTC